>LPNX010481482.1:231014-260479 GCA_001517045.1 Pseudotsuga menziesii
GTAAGCTTGTTTCGCCACTTGTCTCTTTGGATATTTATTAACCAAAATAACAACCATAATTGGACATACAAGACATTGGAGCCAAATGGTGTATACCTTTAAGTAATCACTCTTTCCTTTATTACTTTGGGAAAACGTATAGGAATCCCACATACCTCGTTTGATTCCTTTGAGGATGGCTTTATTATGGTATGTAGAAATATTGTGAAGGAGGGACCACCATCCAAATGAGGTAAGTATTAAAGAAATTTATTGGCTTTTCCAGGGAGAGCTCCTAGAAATTAGCTACACCACTGATTTCATGGGATTTTTCTATAAGACATAGGAAAGTTGTTAGAGGAAACTTAATTTTTTATTTACCAGGGCATGATATTTTTTGGGGGGGAAATTACTTCTCAAGGGGGAAGAGACCTGCGTAATGGGAATTCCAGTTCATGGAAAGGATGGGCATGCGTAGAAGTTTTCTTTTACAATGGAAAATTTTCAGTTCAATAGAGTAGATCGCGGTGTTGAAATAGCATAGCTAAGATTTGATTTGAATGGCAGGGCATTCTTAGAATCAGTGTTTTTGTTACCTCAGATTAAATCACAGAAGCGTTGGGCAAAAGGAGCGATTTTCCAAAAGGGACGAGTCATTGTGTGTTTTGCGTTTTTGGATCTGGTAGTTGCCATGTTACTTCTGGATTTTCCCTTTACAGTTTAGGAATCAACTACCGATATATCCTAATACCTTGACTGTGTTTTATATTTATCTCCATATTTGAGATTTGTGCCAAGTATAGTTACATTTTGCATCACCTACAGATCCGCCATTACACCTTATCTTACACATAGGTCTTCCTCGATTTGGGATAAGGACCGCAGCTCCTTTGAATGCATTTTACCTCACCTTCAGATCTGGGAGGATATACCTTGAGTTTTTGTGAACCGATTAGTAAGGTGTGATATTGGAGAACTCATAATTGTAAATGTTTCCCATCTGGTTTCTTGGTGGTGTGCTCTATACTCTATTTTAAAAGGGATTCCCAAATTCTATCGGATGGAAATCTCTACGTATTGGAAATATCTTTTGTCTGCGTTTTAATGGATCAGATCGGTTGGATCCGAACACGTGCCTTTGGTCACTAGGTCTGATTATTTCCATGTGATCTATTATTTCACATTTGACTTGTTTTAGAGCTATGAAATTATCTAGTCTCTTAATCTTGTGTACGATTGGTTCTATATCTTGACCCTTGCTGCATTATTCCCCTTCGGAATTGACCCCTGAACCTTTCAGCATGTTGGATCAGAGATCTATTTGGTTGCTTACTTTTATTGAGTTCTAACACTGTGTTAAAATTTTCCAAAAGGGTGAGGCTCCCATGCCACCTTAGTAATTGTAATATAGTAAGTGGAGATGATCCGGTATAGGTGTGGGTATTTTGCTGGTCTTAATCATACTCCTTAATGTTAAAGGTTTCAGACCTTAACAATAAACATGTAAAGATTAGTAACAAGTAGTAGATTATTTGAGAGAGATCATCTTATCATATGAATACCCTCTTTTATAGGAATGACTTTATTTCCTGTATATGACCGGTGACTTACAAATATTTTGATATAAGCAAATGGCAGGGAAATGATTGTTCTAATAATGGGAAAATTGGTACATTGCTTACTTTTCTGACATTTCTTACTGATGATAGTGTCCTTGAAACTTTGGGTACTTAATGGCTTCCATTCAAGGAAGATACGTACCATAAAGAAACAAGTTACTATACTGTAAAGGTGTAGTGGAATATTGCCGTGCCTTTTGTTTATAGACATAACACGATGAAACTTATGTTTATATTAATTTGCTGTGTATATCTTAGATCCAAGGGAAGGAATCAATTATTAACTGATGTTGAATAGGTAATAACGTTGTTTGTATTGACTACATGTTTAGATATGTATTTTTTGGATGAGTTATGAAAAAGCAATGACTCATTTGATGCACGGTAACTCTGCATAAGTCCAGCTATGCATTTGCATTGGTATATAGTTATTATCATCCATATATAGGATCTGAGATATTTGCATAAGTAATCATGGTAGGTAATAGAACTCACCACTTTGAATCGATCTGGTTTCATGGGAGTCGGGTTTTCTTTTCGGTTTGAACATGTAGTTCATTGCATACAATAGACTGGTGGTTATTAATTGAGAAATTAGATAGTATGCGTCACGGCTACTAATGGGTTTATTATTAGCCCTAGCTTGCTTTAAAATGTTCAATAGAATGAAATGATGAGAATTTATAAAATAACATTAGTGTTTTAATAGCTTAGAACTAATCCTCGAGAGAGATTTAACAAGAAGAAGGTAAGCAACAATATTGTTGCTACTTGTAATCTCTTATTTTGGATGAATATTATATGATGCGACCATTTGGTGGATGTAACCCCTAGTTTGGGGTGAACCACATACATTGGCGTCTCTCTAGTTCTGTGTCTAATTATTTATTTTCCTTGTATTGTTCTGTGTACTTGTAATGGATTACTTATCTTAGAAAAGATCATCAAGGAGAACTTTGTTGGTGTATTTGGTCCGCACCATAATATTTTTTTAAAAGCGTTGTGATGGAGTAATGTTTGCCAAAATTATGAATAATAGTGGAATGTTGAGAACCTGCAATAAGCACATTAAGATACTGTCGTCAACAAAACTAGTATGTTGTGGTTTTAAAATTTGTAAAAGCTATGCCATGGATAGGAGTTGAAGTATAAGTATTATGTTTCATTAGTTAGACATAAATAATGTATATTCATTAAATAGAGCACCTTTTCTTAAGGAGACAGAAATTTCATAACTCTACACCCTTGATGATAGATTTATTACGCCTCAATATCTTGTGCTCTTGACGTATTTTATCTCATCCATTCTTGTGCTATGCTATCTTATGTGATCATGATGTAATGGATCTTGTGTATTCTTGATGTGTTCTATCTTGTGGACCTCAGCGTACTTAACTTATATTCGGATGATATTGTTGTAAATTATCAATTGCTTCCACATGAGTGTTTCAAACCCAAAGATTTTATTTAACATTTATAACATGCTACATAGTCTAATGTGGGACAAAGGTTTTTATCGTTGTTTAAAGTCTCTTCTTCTATGTTATTAACTATGAAACATGGATCCTAGGAAGAATTGCAAGGATAACTTTATTACATTTGACATAGTTTATTTTGGAATAGTAAGTTTCCTCTTATGACCAACACCCTTTCGGCGATGGTTTTACTTTATGATCCAATTCTAACACTCATAAGCCTTAAGGGTAATGGCATTGAAGGTACAAGCTGACTTTTGACGAGGAAAAAGAAAAAAAAAATTGGTGACTCAGGTTTGTTACATATGGTATCATAGCCAGTTGACAACACTCAGACCTAATGGACTTGCTTACAACAGGTATGTTGTGCACTTTTATATATATATTCATTGTTTGAGAAAATAATTACTACAACAAGAAATTCTTAAGCGAGTGATCATAAATTGGAAAACATGAAGAAAAGATGATGGGAAGACTTGGTTGCATTAAAATGTAAATTCGCAAAGGAGAAAGTAGATGTAGTACTATAGTACATAAATATGCACATGGTAATTTGCATGCGTAGTGTTGCTCGTCATACAAACTTAATTCATAGTAAGTGTGTTAGAAAGGTTGATTTCATACGAGGTCAAGGATGATGAAGAGAAGGCATGATAAAATAAAGTAAAAGTTTAATGGCATAAAGTTAAGGTTATAGGAAGTCAGGTTAAGATGCATATCGGTAAGGGTGCGTGCAAGTGTAATAGGATTAAGTTGTTGTGAAAGTAATGCATTGAATATCTTGATGTATCTAGTATCTTTTGAATTCAAATAGTTACTTGCTATTTCATTTTAGAATTGTCTTTATGATTTTATGATACATTTATAGTATCTGACAAGGAATGGTGAGTACACAGTATAGGTATTTCTGGTCACAAAAACGCACAAGTAGATAGGCATTGAAAGATTACTGGAAGACAAATACCGCAAAGGAAAGAGGTAATGAAGAGGATAAAAGAATGAAGTGTTATTGCAAATGTATGTTGTTACATTATCGACAAAAGCGTATGAGTAATTTTATATTGTCGTAAGGATTATGTTTATGTTTACATGCTCAAAATGTAAGGTTGGACTGTAAATTGTACTCCTGATACATTATGGAAGAAGTATAGGCTATTTCTTAGAACTGCTTGTAAAAATATTTTGAAGGGATAAATAATAATAATGGAAGACCACGTGTCTACTATTCTCTATGGAGAGTATTGACACCGTAAATATATGCAAATTCTGAACACCCTAAGAATTGGGTACTGTGAAATCATCAAATGCTTAAGGAAAATTTGAAGACACTATTCATGTGCAAAGAAGGTTGTGGGCATGGAAATGTTAGGCTTGGTCCAATACTAAATTTTATTGTCCAAAGTAATGTTAAGAAAATATTTTACACACAAAGTTTAATTTAAAAGGAAGTCTAAATCCATAGATGACCTTAGACTAAATCTAAATGCTCAATTGTTACCAGTAGAAAGAGAATGTGCAACCCAGCATAACAATACCCCTTAGGATATTGGGTATCCCATCAATGTGTGATAGCATGAATGTAGTATGAAATACTAGAGTTAAAGGATTGGTAAAATTGCGTAAAGAATCAATATGTACTTCCTTTATGATTATGTACTGGTGTTAAAAGGTGAGTTAGGTTATCTCATTAAACACCTTAGAAATTGAAGCATAATACATCCCATCATGTTAAAACATTGTTGGATATTGGGAAACATGTTGGTTCCAAGGATGTTGTACTAACACTAGAATTCATGTGAGAAGAATGGGTTGATTTAGAGGGAATAATATTCCAAACTTACGGTTACTTTTCATAAAAAATTACTCATTAGGAAAACTTTAAGATGTATGTATTCGAAGCTTGTGTCAAGTAGTTTTTTACTCAAAGTACAAGAGTCAATCGACAAGTATATTGTTTCGCTAAAGGCACTAAAAGGAAAAGGGGAATATATAATCACTTAGGATTTATACGTCTCTAGCTTACATGCTTTATTGATGTATATAATTGGAATATCCCTTCACTCATAACTTTCCAAAGACTAATGAGTAACAATGTTTTAATTGCTATTCATATTTGCAAATGATAAGTGAATGAACATCATATAAAGTTATGTAGTAACATTGCAGGGTTATGCAAGGAACACTATCAATCAAAATTGAGTGTTAGAAGAATATTCATTGGCTCTAATAATAGAGTTAATAATGAGTGATGTTTTAATTTATTATATATTGTCATATTTCGAGGTTTCTGATAACAAAGGAGTAACTATGGATTATGTCATTTGTGCACTGACATTGCAGGTTTTTACCAGGTTTGCATGAATCATGAATTATGGTAGAGGTACAAATCACTACAACTTATGAAAGGTTGATGATTAAATTGATCTTAATAATGGTTTACCAATGGATGATAATTATATTCTAGCTAACCATGAAACATAATTCGCGAATCAGGACAACGACAGTGAATGCACCTCCAGCACCAAAGAGTGTGTGTCGCAAATAGTCAAAGGTTGTAATTAACATTAAATACAAGGAAAACATATGCCATGGGAGCACAATGTTGTTAGGAAAATGATTTCCGTATGAGCACATTGATGTTAGGAAATGATTGCCATGGGGGCACAATGGTGTTAGGCAAAATGATTACTGTATGAGCACATTGGTGTTAGGAAAATAAAAAAGCAAGAAAATTGATGGTCTAACTCTGCCGCGCCTTTTAGGACTCAAGCGAGAGGGCTTGACGGGGAATGGGGAACGAGTTATGACATCAATAACAAGACCTAGGAAAAGATCGGCATATAAAAGACAAGACACTATTTGATGTCATTAAGCAGAAAAATTTTCATGAGCAGTCAAAAGGGAGAGTAACCTCAGATATAGCTGTAAGTCTGCATGGAAATTGGAAAAGAACTCAAGGGAGATCTTGGAAAATAACGAACAATAGTATTTTATCAAACCTTCCTAGTAACTAAACTATCACATGAATTAATGTGTAAATGAAAAGAAAACTCAAAAATCAGGAGGAATGAGGAATTGTAAAGTTTTTTATTAAGATCTTGAGAAATAGACGATGAATGAAAGAAAGGTTTACCTTAGGTAAATGACTAGTTAAGTATCCAAGAGGATTCTTACGAATCAATTACATTATTGATAAATAATTATGTATTATGATGATAAAAATACTATAATATGTTCCATAAATTGTGATTATGATATTGCAAAAGGACTTGCTATTTATATTTTAAGTTGCATTATTGAATTCTGACATGTGTAAAATTCTGGTAGACCCGATTTTGTTACAGGAAACTATAGATCTTGAACAAAGTACAACCTACAAAGGTTAGAAAGATCGAGGGAGATTAGAATAAGATGAAGCAAGAAAAGATGATTCAAGACAGGAATGAAAATTTTGTCGAAGAAATAAGAACACCGAGGGCGGTGTTATTTTTAGGGGGGAAGGATGTCATATGCCTCTTATATGACACTGAATATTTTCTAATTTTGGAATGTCTATTGTACTTATTCTCTGGTGAGGAGC
Source organism: Pseudotsuga menziesii (assembly GCA_001517045.1). Taxonomy (NCBI): domain Eukaryota; kingdom Viridiplantae; phylum Streptophyta; class Pinopsida; order Pinales; family Pinaceae; genus Pseudotsuga; species Pseudotsuga menziesii. The sequence continues at coordinate 237,668 of LPNX010481482.1, forward strand.
TCAAGGCCAAGGCCTCACCAGCAGAAGCTTGTATGTTAGGTGAAGTAATTCCCTAAGTGATAGACTTGGGAGACTAAGACATGGATGAAACTTAAGCGATAAGCAACTGTATCTACTATGGGGCAAGGTTAAAATGGTGAGTGAATCTTGGGAATTGGATGAAGGTTAAATATTTTTCCTTAATGACCTAAGCTCTTAGGTGTCATCCTAGGTTAAGGTAAGTCCTAAATAGACTAACTTACCTATTGGGTCTTCAAGGATAAATCCACATAATACGTCTGAAGGAATCACACGCGAAGGAGTTCTCCCTAGAACCTAGATTAAGAAGCTGAAGCTTTATCTTAAGAAAATATTATAGTCATCTTAAAACTTATTAAAGTTGATACAATTCTAAAGGTTTAGCTACAAGATTAATCCTCAAAAAAAGGGGGGGGTTTTGGTAGTCACTTACTTTTACGGATACAAACTATGCTATCTCTGTCTCTCTCTCTCTATATATACATGTATGAATATATATATAGAGAGAGAGAGAGAGAGTATCCTTGATAAAATATTTATTAACGAAAAGGCTAAACCAAAGGGGAAGCCATGATTCCTATTGTCTAGTGTAGAGATACATTGTCGAGGAAGTTACTAGATTATATATATATATATAAACAAGTTTAAGAAAGGTTCTCATAATTATGAGAAAAGGGAGTGTGCCTCCAAATTGCTTTCAATAACCAAAGGAAACTTGTAATCTTGTTTCACCACTTGTCTCTTTGGATATTTATTAACCAAAATAACAACCAAAATTGGACATACAAGACATTAGAGCCAAATGGTGTATACCTTTAAGTAATCACTCTTTCCTTTATTACTTTGGGAAAATGTATAGGAATCCCACATACCTAAATGAAATCCTTTGAAGATGGCTTGATTATGGTATGTATAAATATTACGAAGGAGGGGACACCATCCAAACGAGCTAAGTATTAAAGAAAGTTATTGGCTTTTCTAGGGCGAGGTCCTAGAAATTAGCTACGCCACTAATTTCATGGGATTTTTCTATAAGAAATAGGAGAGTCATTAGAGGAAATTAATTTCCTATTTACGAGGGCATGATTTTTTGGGGGGGGAAATTACTTCTTAAGGGGGAAGAGGCCTGCGCAATGGGAATTCTCGTTCATGGAAAGGATGGGCATGCGTAGAATTTTTCTTTTCCAAAGGAAAATTTTTAGTTCAACAGAGTAGATCACGATGTTGAAATAGCATAGCTAATGTTTGATTTAAATGGCAGGGTATTCTTAGAATCAGTTTTTTTGTTACCTCAGATTAAATCGTAGAAGCCTTGGCCAAAAGGAGCGATTTTCTAAAAGATACGAGTCATTGTGTGTTTTGTGTTTTTGGATCTGGTAGTTTCCATGTTACTTCTAGATTTTCCTTTACAGTTTAGGAACCAACTACTACCTTGAGTGTAATTTATCTTTATCTCCATATATGAGATTTGTGCCAACTATAGTTGCGTTTTGCATCACCTACATATCCGCCATTAAACCTTATCTTACATGTAGGTCTTCCTCAATTTGGGATAAGGACCGTAGCTCCTTTGACTATGTTTTACCTCACCTTTAGATCTAGGAGGATATACCTTGAGTTTTTGTCAACCGATTAGTAAGGTGTGATATTGGCAAACTCATACCTGTAAATCTTTCCCATGTGGTTGCTGGGTGCTGTGATCTATACTTTGTTTTAAAAAGGATTCCTGAACTCTATCGGATGATAATCTCTATTGTCTGTGTTTTGATGGATCAAATCGGTTGGATCCGAACACGTGCATTTGGTCACTTGGTCGGATTATTTCCATGTTATCTATTATTTCATATTTGACTGGTTTTAGATCTGTGAAATGATCTAGTCTCTTAATCTTCTATATGATTGGTTCTATATCTTGATCCTTGCTATGTTATTCCCCTTCGGAATTGACCCCTGAACCTTTCGTTCCTGTTAGATCAGAGATCTGTTTGGTTACTTACTTTTTATGAGTTCTAACACTGTGCTAAAATTTTCCAAAAGGGAGCGGTTCCCATGCCTCCTTATTAATTGTAATATAGAAAATGGAAATGATCTGGTATAAGTGTTGGTATTTTGCTGGTCTTAATCATACTCGTTAACATTAAAGGTTTTATACCTTAACAATAATCCTGTAAAAAGTAGTAACAAGTAGTAGATTATTTGAGAGAGATCATCTTAGCATATGAATACCCTCTTTTATAGGTATGACTTTATTTCCTGTATATGACCGGTGACTTACAAAGATTTTGGTATAAGCAAATGGTAGGGAAAGGATTGTTCTAAAAACTGGAAAATGGGTACATTGCTTACTTGTCTTACATTTCTTACTGATGATAGTGTCCTTGAAACTTTGGGCACTTAATGGATTCAATTCAAGTGAGATACGAACCATAAAGAAAAGTTACTATACTGTAAAGGTGTAGTGGAATATTGATGTGCCTTTTGTTTAGGGACATAACATGATGAAACTTATGTTTATATTAATTTGGTGTGTAGATCTTAGATCCAAGGGCAGGAATCAATCGTTAAGTGATGTCAAATAGGTAATAACGCTATTTGTATTGATTACATGTTTAGATATGTAATTTTTGGATGAGTTATCAAAAAGCAATGACTCATCTGATGCACGATAACTCTGCATAAGTTCAGGTATGCATTTGCATGGGTATATAGTTCTTATCATCTGTATATAAGATCTGAGATATTTACATAAGTCATCATGGCAGGTATTAGAAGTGGCCACTTCGAATCGATCTAGTTTCATGGGAGTCAAGTTTCTTTTGGGTTTGACCATGTAGTTCATTGCATACAATAGACCAGTGCTTGTTGATCTAGAAAGTATAGAGTATGCATCGCAGCTACTAATAGGTTTATGATTAGCCCTAGATTGCTTTAAAATGTTCAATAGAACAAAATGATTAGAATTTATAAAATAACAAGAGTGTTTTAACAGCTTAGAACTACTCCTCGAGAGAGATTTAAAAAGAAGAAGGTAAGCAACAAGATTGTTGCTAGTTGTAACCTCTAATTTTGGATGAATATTATATGATGCGACCGTTTGGTGGATGTAACCCCGATTTTGGGGTGAACCACATACATTGAAGTCTCTCTGGTTCTATTTCTAATTTTTTATTTTCCTTGTATTATTATGTGTACTTGTAATGGATTACTTATCTTAGAAAGGATCAGCAAGGAGAACTCGTTGGTATCTTTGATCCGCAGCATAATATTTTTTTAAAAGCAATGTGATGAAGTAATGTTTGTCAAAATTATGAATAATAGTGGAATGTTGAGAACCTCCAATAAGAAAATTAAGATACTGTCATCAACAAAACCAGTATATTGTGGTTTTGAAATTTGTAAAATATATGCCATGGATAGGAGTTGAAGTATAAGTCTTATGTTTCATTAGTTAGAGATAAATAATGTATAGTCGTTAAATAGAGCACCTTTGCTTAAGGAGACATAAACTCCATAACTCTACACCATTGATGATAGATTTATTACGCCTTGATCTCTTGTGCTCTTGACGTATTTTATCTCATGCATTCTTGTGGTATGCTATCTTATGTGATCATGATGTACTAGATCTTGTGTATTCTTGATGTGTTCTATCTTGTATACCTCAGCGTACTTAAATTATATTTGGATGATACTGTTGTAAATTATTGATTGCTTCCACATGAGTGTTTCAAACGCAAAGATTTTATTTAACATTTATAAAATGCTACATAGTCTAATGTGGGACAAAGGTTTCTGCCGTTGTTTAAAGTCTCTTCTTGTATGTTAATAACTATGAAACATGGATCCTAGGAAGAATCGCAAGGCTAACTTTATTACATTTGACATAGTTTATTTTAGAATAGTAACTTTCCTCTTATGACCAACACCCTTCCGGTGATGGTTTTACTTGATGATCAAACTCTAACACTCATAAGCCTTAAGGGTATTGGCATCGAAGGTACGAGTTGAATTTTGACAATGAAAAAGAAAAAAAAAATTGGCGACTCAGGTTTGTTACATACCTGCTCTTGCTGGCGATTCCCCTAGTATAAAAAAGATCAATAAAGATATCTTATGTTTATTAAAATATGTTGTGTGTGTGTATTCACTTATATAGATAATATCTTTAATATCTTTAATCAATGTTTTAATAGAATGTGTAATTATTTATTCTCTCCCTCTCTCTGTCACACACACATATAAATAATTTTGCAGTATTGGATATATCAACCTAACAACAAATCAAACCCATAAGTGGAAGTGTCGATAATATCGATAAGGCTTCCCCAATAGATAGTAGATAGCCTTCATCATACATCTATGGGATCGTGACTCTAGACAACCCTCCCACTATTAGAGGTTTCAAAGGATAAATTGTTGGAAATTCCTCCACCTCCCCTATTATCACCAAGGTCAACACCCTTAATCAACCATACTGTGTAACCATTGGTCTAAGAGTCATGTCATCGAATAAACACTTCTAGAAAGCTATATGTCCTATCAAAACTCACACTCACATGTAATTCATAGCAATACTAAAATTCATACTTAAATGGTAAGAATTTGATATCACATTATTATCCCCTTAATTTCCCACGCATGTCATTTTGTTGTGCAATTTTAGGAATCTAGCTATCTCATAGCTAGTCAACATGTGCATTAGATAACCATTACCATAGATCTCATGTAGAAACATAGCTAACTATGGTGATACTGTACATCACTAAAATGAAATTTAAATAATCATATAATCTCCTTTAGAGTGCACGCGCGCACACACACACACACACGGGAAATCGGCAACTTGAGACTCGAATGGCACTCATGTGATACAGAGTCCAGAGATCCATTCTCACTACCAGTATACCCCTATGTTCCCCACAACACCCCGCAAGCATGGGACACGGGTAAGCCCCGTGTGTGATTTGAACTCATGACCTCCTTTACAACATGTCAAGTGAATTGCCAATGAGCCACACCCGTGCAGGTTTAAAATGTTAGGAGGACATGGGAGTGGAATTTGATCCACTTATGTGTCCATGGGTCACGAGATCATTTAATACAATCCCTCTGGGTGGAACCACATGTTTAACCACTACCTCAAGGGGCCCCCATGGCTCCAGGTAAAGCCCTTATTCAAATTGAACCTTGTCCACTGGTAAAAAAATCCTCGCTCTTCACCAATGGATTCAACCCCTTTGGGCCTGCTTTATAGCATACTTATTCAATATCTAAAGTGCAAATTAAATTGACATTTACATATCAATATTCCACATTCAATTCACATGTTCAAATACAATGACATATTCATCACATTAATAAAATATAAGATAAATTTCATTTATTATTCATATATAAGAAGTCCACATGTTCATATAAATGAAAATATTAAGCTATTTCACATTAGAATTTCAAATTTAATTACTAGATATCGAAATATTATGAAAACCCCATTTTTTTTTTAATGATTTGACATCTTTCTGTTTTGTTTTTTCATTTTTTAAATCATTTTTATTTGTTTAAATATTCAATAATCTATAATAAGAAAATAATATATTAGCATTACTTGACCATCACGGATATGAAGTAATAATTTGGAATAATATATTATCAAGTTATTTTTAATGATAAAGCTAAATTTTATTTTATTTTAAATCATTTCATTATTACCTTTTAGTTTTTTATTTGAAAGGATGTAAATATTGAAAATTACCAATATATTGTTTTGTTTGTTCATGGTTAGAACTTAATAGGTTTTAACTATGTGATAAAGAAAATATTTTTTTAAAATATATATCTTACCATATTAAAAGAGTTATATTAATTTTGTTATCATTATTAAAACATATTTACTTATTTTCTTCACTAATTACAAGGTCTTGACATTTTAATTAATTATTTTTTGTATTATGTAATCTTTGTAATTCAAAATGTATTCTATTTAAAAAATGCGAATTTAAATCAAATTAAATAATTTTTTTTAAATTGTTTTTTTTTTCTAAATTGCCATGTGCAAGTATGAAATTATATCTGATAATCAATATTGACAAATTCATGATACTTATGATAACGATCTTGACAAATTCCTTAGAAGTTTGCTTCAAATTTCATTGGTTTTTTCAACAACCATAATTTTGTCGATACGTTTTTTAAATTATAATTTTCACTTCCACTCATATGTCAAATGGTGATGCCATTCCTTACAAGTTTGGTTGAAGTATCATTGGTCACTCTCAAGAACCATGACTTCGTCCATACGTTTTTACATTATCATTTTCACTTCCAGAAATGGTGATGTCTATACCATTTTCATAAGAGGATACGGCATTAACTCAACAAAGATCATAATCTTCCCTTATTATTTAATTACAAAATATACCGTTAATCTTCATTCAGAGATATAACATGCTTCGCATTATGTATATGTTAATACCAACCTCTGGACATGATGTATATAAATTTTAATACCAACCTCTACATAACTCACATCCGTGTTACCATCACAACATGGTTGTGCTAGTCCAAATCCTTTGGTAGTATCGTTTCACCTTTATACTTTTTCGTCTCTCAACATTAACTATATATATATCAGCAATAGTATTATCACATATAATCATGGGAAAAATAAAATGCGTGTTCTGGTCTCTGAACATAAACCCTGTATATGTCAGCAATGGTCTTCTGACATATAATTATGGAGAATAAAATGCAATAAAAAAAGAGGTTTAGAAAAGTTTCTCATATGGGAGAGAAGTTTATCTTCAATATTACTATAATGATCTTGAGAATTATTACCAGTAATTTATTAACAAAGTTTTATGTGCTTAATCCACTTCAAATTCGTGGCTATGGAAAGCAGTTATAATAATACACATTTATGGTACAACTGCTCATTGTCATTTTCAATTTGCTGCTCTGTATCACCGAATATTTGGAGAAATGAAAATTAGCTTCTTTCTCATTCGTTGCTAGAAAAGTTCCATTTATATCCGTCATTTACTTTTCTCTCGTTAAATTATGGCAAGAAAGAATGCCCTCAAAATTGATTTGCTTTTAAACTGTGATGCGGACACTTTGAAGTTGAAAAATACATGAAAATATGGAAATTAACATTATCTGACATGGAAATGCCCTCAGATGACTAATATTTATCTATACCATGTTGGATGACTAATATTTATCTGCCTCATTATGAGCAAAAGCCAATAGTATAGAAGTATACATCCAAAATAGAAGTTTGCATGCCAATCTAGGTGAGAAGAAACAAGAAGAGGTTTTCACTTGTGAGAAACCAAACTTTTCACAACTTCAGACCTTTGGGAGTCCTGTATACATTCATGTACCAAAAGAAACAAGCACCAAGATGGATCCTTCACGAAAAAGGGAACCTTTGTGGATTACAGGAAATCATCCAGAGCCTACATAATTTATGTTCTATGTTAAAAACACATTGAATCGGCCGAGATATGATCTTCCATGAAGAGGCTACATTCAATAAATTGAAAGAGATTCAGTATGATACATAAATAGAGGATCATGAAACTCCTATGAAAGAGAACATAGATATTGATTCTCCCGATTTCAATATTTAGAGGGAGAATCCAATATATTTATCATATTTGATATCTCCTAATGAACCAATAGAACCAGTTGACGAGCCTCCTTACAAGAGGAGGTTTTCATGGTGTCGACATATACTACAAGGTCCAAAGAAGCATGGAGTGCCAGTGGGATATTGTAGAGAGTGAAAGAAACCTGACATATAATCAAGGTATGTTGCAGACATGAGTCACATTAGTGATTCTAAGCCTTCCTCCTATGAAGAAGTTGCAAAGAGGCAAGTTCGGAAAGATGCAATGGTAGAAGAATACATATTTACACTAAAGAATGATGTTTGAGAGGTTATTCCAAACCTAAAGGGTAGTCCATAGTTACTTCCATATGGATTTACAAGATCAAGCATGTTGTAGATGGCAGTGTTGAGAAGTATAAAGACATATTTGTTGTTTGAGGTTTCTCTTAGAAGAAGGGCATAGACTATGAGGAGACATTCTTGGTCGTGGCTAAGTATACCACTATTTGACCCACTATCTTTATTGCATTTGTTCTTCGATGGAATATTCACCATATGGATGTGAAGACATCCTTCCTCAATGGTGAGGTTGAGGAAGAGGTTTATATTGAGCAACTTGAAGGATTTTGTATTCATGGGAAGGAGTCCCATGTGTGCAGGTTGAATAAAACCTTGTACGGGATTAAGTAATCTCCTCATGCTTGCTATTCAAGAATTGACAGCTATCTTCAGAGACTAGGATTCTCTAAGAGAGAATTCGATCCAAATTTGTAATTCAAATTAGCGAAGAACCAACCACTGATATTGGTTCTATATGTTGATGATTTTTTCGTCAATAGAGAGGAAAAATTGACTGCTTGGTGCAAGAGGGAGCACACTTCTGAGTTCCAGGTGAAATTCTTAGGTATGATCCACTACTTTCTTGGCATTGATATTTGGCAAAGAAAGGTTGAGATATTTCAATATTGAGGGAAGTACACTAGTGACATATTGTATAGGTATGGCATGGTGGATTGAAAATACATGACTAATCCGATGGTTTCTAATATGACGAAACTACATGAGTGAGATACTAGATAAGATCCAGTGGCCCCACTTTGGATAGACAACTTATTGTTTTGTTCATGTACTTGGATAGACAATTTATGATGTTAGTATTCTGATTTAGTTTGTGTTTGATTTAAGACACATACAATGGGTTTCTACTAAGCATGTGCTTAGGTAACTTCGAGGTACAAATGCTTATGGACTCAGGTATGCCTCCAATGGATTGGTGTCATTACTTGTTATAATTACTCTGATGAGGGTGATAACGTTGTGTATTGTAAGAGTACATTAGGACACTTTTATAGCTTGGGTTATGCTATCATCTCTTTGTCCAACAAGAATCATTGCTTTGTTTCCTAGAGTACTATATAAGTAAAGTACATTATTGCTAGTAAATACTATAGAGAAACAACATGGCTTAGGAAGCTACTTGTTGGGTTGTTCGGTGAGAAGCTTAACCTATAATTATTAGGCGTGAGAATCAAATCTTCATTAACATTTCCCAAAACTATCTGTTTCATGATATGTCAAGTCACACTGAAATGAATTATCACTCCATTAGTGACATGGTCCAAAAAGATAGAATGAAACTTTGTTACATTACTACTGATGAGCATATTACAAATGTGTTAACAAATCCTCTATGAGTGATGGAGTTAAGGTACATCTGATGCAAGCTTGGTATGGCAGACAATGTCTCACTCACTCACAGGGAGCATTAAATGTACAACATCACGTGTCATTCTCCAAGACAATCTTGTGCATCTAGGATTTGTCCTCATGTGTTGAGGTAGAGAAGCTGAGCTGGTGTTAGTAACTTGGAGTATATTCTTGATTTGGAATCAAGGATGACTAATCCTTCATTTATAAAACATTATTCCTTGTGTTTTGAGGTGAATGCTTTGATTTATCAAAGTGATGATGTTGTAAAGTTTTGTTTTCCAAGGCTCCAGACTTGGGTGTGTCAGGTCATGATTCTTATGTGGACCTCAAGTTATAGTAGGTACCCATGGGATAGACCTCTAATTATTGAGGTATTTTATTGTCATGTGCACCTCTAGTTATAGTAGGCACCCATGATGTGGGACTTCATTTTTAGAAGTGGATTCCTTGCATGTAGAAGCATTAACGTTGTGTGATCTATTTCTAACAATGGTCATTTATTTTGATTATGTATCCTTTAGATATTAGCTACCTCTAGAGTGATTTACTTTAGGTTATGATCATTTGGTATGGAGTAATATAATATGATCAAAGAATCGGAAAAATATTCTAAGTATAATAGGATATGATAAATAATTCAAATTAAAACATATTGACCATGCATTAAAGATAAAGAGGTAAGATATAAAGAGATAATTCATGGAGAAAAGGAGAATTGGAAATTCTCATAAGATGACTAAGTGAACTTGAAATTATGAGATTTAGTGAAAGACACAAGGTATGCTTCATTTAATTAAAGAACTCACAATTACAACTACAAAGTAAATCAATTAGCATGATTTCAATTAATAATAGTTAACTATGTGTTAATAAAGATGCACTAGTTAACTAAAGTGTTTTTCATTGATTACACTTTAGTTAAACTAAAATATGACACTTAAGTGAATCAAAAGATAAAAATTCAATTAATAAAATGTTTGCATGATGACACTTGAGTTCATACATTATGACACTCAAGTTAGCATCCTAAGTTGTCATGCATTCAGTAAGATGGTGATTTCACTCTAAAGTTAGTTAAGAATCATTTAATGTCTAAGATGGAAGCAATGGCACATATTTTATGCATCATTGAAGAATCCAATGTATAGGATTATTATCAATGAAGGAAATTTGCAGTTTTGTTGTATGTGGTGCACTATGTCATGCAAGTATTCACTATAGTTTGTATGCAAGTGATTTTAACTTGTTATTAATGTGCTGGGAAGATGCCAAGATTATAAAGTTGATATATATTCTCTATTTCTATGTATTCTCCCATATCTAGCACCTAGGGTGTCAAAAGAAATATTTATTGTGTAAAATACATTCTCTACAATCTTTCATAATTATACTCTGAAGATTTGCTAGGTTTTTTCATCCTCATTGTTTTGATGGTTTTCCTAGGATACATCTTCTATTGTGGTTGAATGTTTCATGTGATTGAATGGTTCATTGATTCAAGTGTTTATTATTTCCGCATATAAAGTTTTTAAAGTTCAAGTATCATCATATTTTCTCTAACATTAACAAAGAGGTAAACTCCATACCATGTAAAATGTTCCATCTTTGATGCCCATGATGATGGATTCCCCAACATACACATCTCCATCTGGGCATAACTGTACTGAGTGTCCTTTAAACTCAACTATATAACCTTGATCCTCCAAGGATGAGACTGAGAGAATATTTTCTCTAAGATGAGGAACATATAGAACATGACAGAAGGCTAGATTCCCTCCAGAATATAACTCAAGTACAACATAAATATATCTTCTACTGAATACTCATTCTGTTTGGATTCCACACCTCACCAAGCATCTAGTATCTATTGATACAGTTGGTTGAAATATATCACACTCCTTTCCCATATGGCATGTGGCACCATTATATATACACCATCCATCTTGATTTACATCCTTTGAATCCGAGTGTAAGACATATTCCTTGAACAGTCTAGAGAACACTCCTTAAACAACCAAAAATAGTGGAACAAGGGATGTTAGTTATTCTCAATTATTCTTATCATATTACTGCACAATGTTTTTTTACCACTATTCAATAAACTAAATAATACCAAAAATATTAGAATGCAAAAAAACATAGAATAATTTAAGCAGACATCAATTTCTGTGCTCCTATTTCAGAGAATAATCTTTGTTGTTTTTTTTTTCAATTTCCATGTTTGTTCTCTAGTTTGCATCATCGTTCATGTCCACACACTCATGACAAAATATTTCTATTCATCCCACCATGGAGTCAACAATGTTTCCTGCAGTGTTTATAAATTATGTTTATGTGAGAGAAATATATAAGCTTACGTAACTATACATTTTCTCAAATCACAACAAATGTTTCCTTAATATTTATTTCTCACATGAAACATTATATGGATGCCATATATATTTAGAACCATTTCTTTTGTGCACCTATAGCAAATTCTCAAAGTGTCCTTGAGTGGCCCCAAGGTGCCTAACAAAAAATGGCCATAGAACAAAACCTCTGTATCTTCCATGTGAATCCGTTGATTCTCATGGGTTCAAGATATAACATGCAACAACACTCTAAATATAGATGATGGAATAAATTTAATTATCTCATGGGAAAAGCTTTAATTGAAAATATTCAATAATGAATTTCTTACTTGAATACCTTAAAGCAATGGACAATCCAAGCACTCATTTTTCATGATTAGCATTTAAATAGACCATTGAACAACATTATGGTACATTAATGTTATTACTTCATTGACAAAGAGAAATTACTTACTAACATGATCCCTATAAATATTATTATTATTATTTTCCTTCCCATTATTATTAAAAATAATAATAAATATAATTCAGGCCGACACTCCTTCAAGCTGACACTCCTTTAAGCCAACACACTTTCTCACCTCACAACATATTATATATATATTTTTTTCTCTCTTCACAATCTACTCATCTTAATTTGTATTGTGATCCCCCAATGATGGAGTCACTTGGCTAGTTTGTTACATTTGGTTGTACGCAATTTAATAGGTATTTTCCAACCTTTACTCACTCCAATTCAATGACCTATAATCGAATACATTTCTAAAACATATGTTCATGCCAAATATAAACATTATTTTTCCCCGCCATGTCAAGGACTATAGAAAACATGAAGTGAAAATTATTATAATTTTGCTTTTTTAAGAAACGGTTTAACAAGAAAAAATAACCCATTTCTATTCTACCCAATGAATAATTTGAGAGCCTCATTTAACCTCTTTTTGAGGAATTCTAGTTTGTTCTTATCGTTAACTATAGATATTACAAACATTCAATAGTCACTCTTTCTCCGTCTTGAAACGTTCATTCCCTAGCTTATTTCTTGGGAAGATAAATTGGATTGCATACCTAACTATTCTAGTTGTTGATGGTGCATGTCCTCCACAAGATGTTAGGATGGCCTCAAGTCCAATGATTCTAGATTTGAATACCACATGTCCTATCACTCCAGCTCTACTCCTTGGATATTTATGTTTTCGTTCATTACCACAAAATCCTTTGTCATCTCCATCGTGCCCTTCTTTTCATTTCCACTCTCTATGTTATGTCCATTCCATAAATTCGCTAGGAGCCTATAACAATAATTCCCACAGATTGCATGCCTCTCTAGAAAAGTAGAAATGTGAGTTGAACACAGTTGTCTTTGTTAAATAGAAGCTTCCACTGGAGTTACCTATGTCGAAGTTGTCATTTTATGAAGGACACGCCCAATCGAATAGAGGTTGTTCGCATGCTAAATTCAAAAAAGGGTTTTTACAACATAAATCATTACGAACTACAATATGGAGAGTAAACTAAAGACTTGAGAAACCTGAAACAAAGGAAAACATAGGACATAGAAATTGGTCAACAATAGAAAGATGCCATGATGTATCTCATATATTATTAAGGATTGGAGAAACGCTCTTTCACGTTCCAAATCTATCATCGGTTTCAAGATGGAGTAATGGAAGAATCTCATTCGTGAGAAAATCTTACTATACCAAAACCTATTAGTTTATCTCCATGTGAAAAAATCACATATACAAAGCTTCAATTTCCTGTAGAGATTTACATCACTCCACTTCCTTTCATGAATGCCATTGATGTTGTATTATTCATCTTCTATCCAAATAGATTCCAAATACCAACAGAAAAGGAAGGGGAAAAAGATAGAAGACCAACAAAATCAGGTTTAGTATCCAATTTAGTGGAATCATTAGTACGTGTCAACTTGGATTGAATTCTATCTTGTGAATGTGCATACTATAATTCCAGTAGAGTGAATGAAGAAGCCAAACTCTGCAGGTACTTGTTTCCTTCATGTCTATTGCACTATTTTTTGTCCCCAAGTTATTGTTGTAGTGATATTGATCTCAGATTCTTTGAGCTGTGCCTATTTCTTATCAAATTCCATTTGTTAGTTCCTTAACCTCATCTACCACCATGTTTCTATCTGTTTCATCTTGCAGTTGTTTCTCTATGAAATTGGCATAATACTAATCCATAATAATTCATATGTTAATCAAATAGCATTAGTTTATTTATAAAGGTAAACATTGGTAAATTGACTATTTTGGTGGTCCCTATTATTTCTAATCGCTAGTAAACTTCTATAGATAGAAAGTCTACCCGAGTGAAGTTGGAAACAATAAAGGTCGTTGTTTTGTTTTTTAAGACAACATGTGCAATAAAATATGAAGCTCAGGCATGTCGAGGGCATAAAAGTCTCCTTTGTCACATTGTTAAAGTAAATCGATGTTTACATTGTCTCCAGCGCGACCATTTATAAAGGAGAGAAAAAGCAAGAAAATAAGAAAGATTGGGCAAGCTCCTGTAATGATTTTTCCTTGCGGCTTTTTTGATGGTGCTTCTATTACTTATTCTGCGGGAGTTGGTTTCTGTCTATTCCTAAAGGAGAATCACCATCTGGATTTTGCAATAGGGATAGGATGTGGCACCAATACGAAGGCTGAACTTTTGGGTCTTTGGGCCCTCTTGAAATCTTCCCAAATGATGAGAATTCCATTGGTTAAAATATATGGTGATTCACAAATCATCATAAATTGGGCCAAAGGAGTCAATATACTCACCCCGCCAGACCTATTTCACTGGTGTCGGGATACAAAAAAGCTTATCACAAGATTCCAAGATCTTACATTTTGCCACATCTATCGTGAACACAACCGGAAGGAAGATAGTTTATCAAAAACAGCTCTCTCACTAGTTCCTGGTTATGGCTGTTTTTCGGAATATTTTGATCATAAATTGGTTAGTAGTAACTCATTTCAGTTTTTTTGAGTTACGGTTACAGAAAGGAGCAGTATCTTTTGTTTTTGCTCCAATTGTGAAGCTCTTTTGATATGCATATCTGTCCCTATTGGTTCACGATAGATTGGGCAGACTGTACTAGATCTCATATGATGAGAAAAAATTCTGATGGGAACACTTTCTATTGTCGCCAACCCCCTGGCAGAGTCTTGATGGTCTTTCTCCTTTTGAAAGGACTTTTTTTCTGTAACAGTTTCAGTGATGTAACCCATTTTGGGCGGGTATATTATAATGCCCTTTGATTCTTTTTAATAAGAATATCAAGGTCACGCTTTTTTCCTCCTGAAAAAATCGATGTTTACATTGTGAATTGATATAGGAAGGAAAATCATTAAGTGCTCAGTTGACAACTTCCAATTTTAATTCAAGTAAAACACCATCACTACATTGAACTTTCAAAGCGTGTGAGCATAATATAAAGCTCCTTTGACTATGTGCTTATTTAATGGAACAATTATTTGTTTGCCTAATTTTTAGAAGAAAAAGTGCATGCAACTCCATATGCAAATAAAAACAACAACTTACATGAAAAATATTGGAACCTCTTAAAGTCCTTGTGGAGAGTCTCCAAAGACTCATGGGCACATTGGTCTATTTGTTCCCTCCTAGTCCAGATTTTTTTTCCATTAGTTTCCATTTTTTATGACAATATCAACCTTTTGATCATCAATAATAAATGAAGAATGCCACCAAGTAGTTATGAGATTCAAACTAGTACTGTAACATTTGAGAGAAATGTTGTTGTACTAGGATCCATTTTCCTTTCTATCCAAAGGATATGGATGCAAAACAGGTGTCACATAAGCCGTCATCTTTACTCGTTTTTTATATGGCAAATCATTCCCACTGCCGAATCACGAAAATTGGCATAGCTTATACCATAGAAAACAAAGGGAGAAGGGCATATACCTATGACTCCTCATATTTGGAATATGACAATGTCTTGAACTATAATAACATTATTTTCACATTTAATCTATATCCTTCACAACCATCTCTACGTTGTTGTCAATTACACTGCAACCCAATTGTCATCGTGCAAGAGTCTACCAAAATTAGGGACAGGAAAGGTTCGAATTCACTTCTATTGTGTTGCTAATTCTTGGTTCTATCAATTTGTTTATATATAAGTTTTATCTATATGAGTTTAGAGGAATTTGAGAACTATGGTATGGTGGAATCGAGGCTTAAAATTTAACACATCACACTGTGTCCAACTTGAGCATGAGCATATTCAAGCAGTGTAGTGTCCTAGGGAACATTCAAGGAGTGACTATATATGTTTGAAAAACATGTCACATGTCCTTCTTCCAGGTCAGTATACTAAATGCATTACACAAGACCATTGCGTAATTTTCGTATAAGCATATGTGCAATAAATATACATGGAAAACTAATCTAAAAATAGGTGCACACAAGTTATATGGAAAGGGGATTTTTTCTAACCTGCTAAAAATTATTCATATAAGTAATCTCTATCCATTATATATTTTGAAGAAATTTTTTCACTGAATCTTTTTTTGATAATAGTTGAAGTAGCCTTACAAAGTTGTAAAGTAAATTAATGTTGGTTAGTTTTAAGTAACTTATTTACTTTTGAAAACGAATTAGAAAAATAACGATTCTCTTTATATAAAAATAACTAACTTCTGTTTTTTATTTTAAAAAATATAATAAAAACAAATATATAAATATTAAAATCAGAATTTTAGTCTCTTCCAAGTAGCTGGTACTATACAAACCGTGAAACACAAATTGTAAAAGTTGTGCACTATTTTGATGATGGTTTAACCATTTGTCCCATTTCTATTCTAGCTAATGAATCATTTGAGATGCTTATTCTTATCCTTAACCATCGATCTTGCAACCATTCAACGGTCACCCTTGCTCTTTCTTTAAACGCTTATTGCTTAGCTTAGCTCTTGGATAGATAAACAATTAATGACTATTCCATTTATTAATTGTGTGTGTCCTCCATCACCTCTCCATCAGCTCTTGAGAACGCTGACAGTCCGAACATTCCAGCTGTTGATGTTGTATGTCCTCCCACTCCAGAACTACTCCTTGGATATCTATGTTTTCGTTTGTTACCACTCACTCGGTTGCTTCCATGTGCATTTTCATAGCCACAAAATTCTCAGTCGTCACCATCATGTCCTTGTTTTCATTCCCACTATATGTGTTATGTCCATTATGTTTATTTTCAAGAATTTTTCTACTTAATCATTTTTCAGAACATTTGAAGTAGCTTTAAAAAGTTTGTAAATTGATGTTACTTATTTTTAAGTTATTTAGTTTTGAAAAGAATTAAATATTTTTCTTATATGAAAATAATAAACTTCTAATTTAATATTCTATATATATATAAACAAAAATACAAATATTAAAATTAAAACATATAAATATTAAAACCATATATACAACAAAAACAAAAATACAAATATTAAAATTAAAATATATAAATATTAAAATCATAATTTTAAATTACGCAGCTTCTTTCAATGCAGGTATGTGGTACACGGACAAGAAAGTCTTGTATTTTTTTTTTATTTTGACAATTACTCAATGAAAGCACGTTGTAATGTCCTTAAAATTCATAATAATAAATAAAAATGGGAGGCTAGTAAAATACTAAATTTAGGACATCGTTAAAACTTCTATGGAATAAAACTTGGTTGTATGCTCGACCTAAGTGTCGTAAGTTGCCTTCCCTTTATGTGTTATCCTGTCTGATGCTGATGTTTTAGATGATGTTGTTCTATTACTTTGACATGTTTGTGTGTTTATTTTTCGTGTCTATTAGTTGCGAGCATTTTTCGACACTTATGTTATGTTACGTTTTACTTTTACTTTACACATGTTTAAATTCGTTTATGGTTTTTATTCATAAAGAAGTTGAATTACCTCTGTATGTCAAGGGGTGGAGTGGCGGGGTTCTATCCCTTCAGGGTCCGCTCGGAAAAGTAAGGATTCATATTTCTACAAGGTTTACTTAGTTCGCCATGAACTAATGAAGGATCTTATTTTCTTGTGTAGGCTATTTCGCTGGTAAACTCAGTCATATGAATGTGGCAATAAAACGTCCTACATCTATAGTAGGAAATATTTACACTACACTACTCTTATGCATACTTATGTGAAGAGAGGAATAAAGTCCTAATCCTAAACTTTACTTAAATCCTATGGTAATAAGGGTTTATGAGATTATATGTATGCATGTCTATAAACTATTTGTGTAAACTATATGCTAAGGTTTTCAAGCCTTAGATGCATTATAATATATCCTTGAACTACATGGTATTAGAGGTTTATGTTTATGGCATAAATATATTCCATCAAAACTTTGTGATAGCATGAAGATGGAGAGTTTAAGACAAGCGTTGGAGTTTGGTAAACGAAGGTCTATTTGATGTGATTCCAAACTATAATAGAGTGGGTTTTGATCTAAACTATAGTGGTGGATAGGGTGGTGAATTTAATGAGCCTTGGGAAAAGAGGGCATAATGCCTCAACCGACCAGTAGGGTTTTGGTTCATTTGTTTGGTTTTTGATGGTGGTGGAGAGGGTGGCCTCACACTCCTGCTGCAAGCTGTTCTTGTGAAGCTACATAACCAACAAGATCGCACACTCTCTCGACAGGTATGTAATAATGTTGGTTTGCACATTGTACCATTGGTTTGGTTTATGGTTTTGAATGCATACTTCTAATGGAAGTGCTTTGTTCTGTGCAGGTGACGTGACATGGATTCTCTTCATGGCTTGGGGAAGTGTCATCGGTCGCTTGCGCAACAAATTTCTAGGTAAGTCCCGAATTTGGCAATGGTCTTACACTCACTGTGTTTTTTAGCACAGGGTTTGAGTTTATTTGTGGAAAATACATAGTTGTGTCAATTTGTTGTTTTGGTTTGGATAAAAGTATTAGCATTCATATAGGTGACTGTGCAGCCTTTCATGGATCTACCATATGTAATTTTTGGATATGTATAGACTGTTAATAGCTTGGATTGGCTCTTTGTATGAAATTATCGTTTTGCAACAAGATGTACTTGGTTTTATTAAACTTTATGGGAAGCTCTATTTGGGTAACGATTCTATGTTTATTCTTATGATGTGTTTCTTTTGTATTTACAGTGCCATTGCTTGCAATGGAACCAATAATGATTCGACTATGTAAATTATGCTTATGGCAGCAGTGTGTGGTGTATAACATGGATGCATTAATTTATTAATGGTGTGGTTGGGTTTACTTTGCGGATGTAAGCATGAAGCTTGGCTCGACTCTTAGCATGGATACGTAGCCTCGGTTTATTTATTAAAATTTATTTATGGTATAAAATGTTGACTTTGGATCTGATGTATATGAAACGAGCATAGCTCTATTTCCTTGTTGTTTATACAGTTGGTTATGTAGAAACCATTACGGGAATCCTTAGAGGCAAAACCCTTAGTAAATTCTATAGCTTGTAATGTGTTTGTATGGATTGTTTGAACCTACATGATTCAATCATGGGCTAATAATCAATTAGATTTCTAGTTTTATATTTTTCGTCTGTGCATTTCACAGCATTCAATCATGGGAATTCTAATTGTGTTCTCTCAGGATTTGATTCCTAGGTGTAATTTATTTATAAGGACAGAGGTAAAGAACATACTTCCTTGTTTGATAATGTGAGTTCATGGTTTAGTTAATGGGATTCCTCTAGCATGATGCATAGGGAATGAATTTGTCTTTATATTTTAAATATGTAAATGGTTTGTTTCCATTTGATGATAGCATTTGGTTTGTATGTAATGGAGCAAAGACATACAACCAATCCTTCATGGGATTCGATGGCTGGGTTGGATTAAAGATTTGATGTGTAATTTATACTTTCTTAATACTTAATTGTAAATCTTTGTTTTAGGCTTTCGGCCTTCAGGCTTAAGGTAGATTTGATAGTTTATCACTAGTACAAGTGATCCATTTTGCCACGGCAAAACGTGGCAATATCCATGGAAAAGCGTGGATATTGCCACGTCTAAGTGTTTTTTTTCCCGTGGAAACAATTTCGTCGCAATAGAGACGACCCCTAATTTGCGTTGCAAGAGCGACAATGTTCTATATTTCATTAGATGTCTAAGCCATCGCTATGTCCACGCCTGTCCGCCTCTGTATCCATGCCTAGCCGTCAATGTATCCACGGATAGTTGTCGCTGTATCCACGGCTAGCCGTCGCTGTATCCACGGCTGTGAAATTTTTAAAAAATTTGCCGTCGCTGTATCCACGGCTATAACTGTTTTTAAAAGAAAAATACAAATGCCATAAGACCAATTCCATTATCTTCTTATAAGTCGGGTTCCTTTTTATCAAGAAAAGAAGGAATGGTGTTTTGTTTAATCAAGCCCCAACTAACAAGTTTATATCCTAGGTTGACACCACTTTCATGTGTTAAGCCTCGCTGCATATTACAGTGCAAGTGCAAAAGATAGAGTTGGATTTGATTCACCTGCACCAACTCCTATATCAATATGGAGGGGCACCATGCACCATGAATAGAGAACCTCCTGCTACATCGATAACTGCCTCTGCTAGATATCAAATGTCACAACAGAGTGAGAGAATGCCTAGGCAACAAACTAGCCAAGTCACAAGGGAGAGGAGAAAGAGTCACCACAGTTGGACACACAGCCCTCCTGCATGGGCATTAAATGACAAGCTTTCAACCCTCCAGTTGGCATGGCTGTCTGTACTTGGAACTCTGACAAAGTTTAGAGGAATTGTGAGCAAAGAAAACATAGGGAACCTGAACAAACTTTTTCTGAGCTCCTCGTTGCATGGTTTCCCATCACATGTTCATCCAGGGATTCATCTACTTTGGCTTCATGGCTGGAAAAAATGCTGCTAGGATATATTGCTCAATCAGTTGTAGGTAATTTGCCAACAGGAGTCTCTAATTCAGTAAGAGATTCAGCTATTGCTTGTGGGTCTAGTGAAGGCATTCTTGTCATTTGATGTTCCTACTGCGAAAGCATACTTCAATTTTGTAGTTTAGTTGGAAAATGGTGAGTCCACAATAAAGCCTATTATCAAGAGGGCAATTGATATGGTGGTCAAGTTGTCTACTGATGAAACCCATCTGGAGGGTTTGAAGTTTGTCTTGGGTTTTCTGGTTTCTGCACTGGGTTCGTAGATTCATGCAATTACTATTGAATAATTCATCCATGTACACAAGCCCTCATTCAGGAAAGAAGACAACATATGGTGAAGGTATTGAATCAAGCAGATCCATATTTCTAGCTAGAAATCAATCCCATATTTGGAAATATTTTTCAGCACTTCTAAGCATGGTTTGAGTTAATTTTGGTTCCTATATCTGTAAGTTTTCAACATGAATCAATTAGATTAGGTGACAATTCCATTCCAATCATTTCTAGGCACATTCTAGACCTTAATCAACCTCAAAATGTGTGTTATGGATATAATCTAGGAAATGGCCAGATTGAGCCTGATAAGGAGTCCCTGCAGCATAAGGATATGCTGCTATATACGGATTGCCAAAAGGGTTGGAAGGAACTTGCGGCCCCATCATTTGTTGTTGTTCCATGAAATCTTGTTGCTGCTAAGCCATAGAAGCCATCTGTACAGCTGATGGTGGAGAAATCTTTTGAGAAGCATAAAAAGGGTCATGTCCTGGTTGCTTCATTGGAGAATCCTCAAAGGGATTTGGTGCCACTTGACCTGTATGGTAGCTAGATACCTGCCTTGTCATTGCATCTTCATATAAGCTATCTAATGTAAGCTTATCAAGGCCTCCAGCCTGCAACCAATAAAAAGCCAAAATGAATTGATAACCCGTATAATCAAATGCAGAATATAGCCAAATACTATATATCAGGTTGATCTATATAGAAAGCTGGTATTACCAGTTTACTTTCCGCTTGCACACTAGAATTAGAGCTTGAAGTGGTGACAAGAGCTAGTTCCCAACCAGTGGCTCCATTTGGAATATCTCGAGCACTGTTTGAGGTTCCATTGGAAGAATTATCTGTAATTTAATACAGAATGAAAAATAGCAAGGGCCAGAGCATTCTTTTCTTCGAGTGAGGAAGGATCAGGACTAATGTCATCAAATCCCTGCCATCAGACAAGCATTCAAAAAGGTCATTTCACAGTTGGTTAAGCACTGCTTAAAGCTTCCAATTATTTCCACAAACCACAATATTCACATTTGACAGAAACCAGAAGAATCAACATCTTGCCAAGTCAAATCCTATAGTCAATGTTGTATTCCTGTATCATGTATACAATTTTCCAATATAATGAGAGCAATAATACGAATCTTTACCAAAATATTAGTTGTCACAGTTGGCACAGATTGTACAGGTGCAGGACTTTCCTTGACTGGTTCGGGAGGTGGAGGAGGTGGTGGCAGTACATCATCCTGGGGCTCTGATTTTTTCTTGTACTCGAGAGCTAAAACCTTTGGAACAGACTCAGTTTTCTGTTCAAGAAACAACAAATATTAATTAATATTTTTTTAGAACAGAAATAATTATTAGAAAGTTAAATGGAACTTTGGAAATAACAAACAAAATGCAATTTGGGTGTCCTCAAAAAACTATATACTCTCTTAGGATAGATGTTCATACGAACTCTCTACGGACTGATGATGATCTTGGGGCATCTTTAACATACTCTTCCATTGCAGAAACGAATGACGTTGGTGGCTGGATGATGATCTTGGGGCATCTTTAACATACTCTTCCATTGCAAAAACGAATGATGCTGGTGGCTGTTCATCCAGTAATTTGATTCACAAGAACAAAATGTAAGTATAACATAGAACCATGCACATCTGTAATGTCCAGCAACACGCCATTACACTAAAAAGTTGCACTCAATAGGAAATTATCTGTACCTGTTCAAGAGTAGGAAATTTAAATACACGTCCAAGGTCAAGACCTTTGCAAACTTCGTAGAACTCCGATAATTTTTCTGCCTACCATGCCAAGGGAACAAATAATTGCAATAAAGTTATTTTATTCATCACAAGTGACACAAAATGATATTCATTCCACATTTCAGAAATGATGCTAGAAAATTTGTTTCT
>LPNX010481482.1:270981-292348 GCA_001517045.1 Pseudotsuga menziesii
AGGTAGGTTTCGTCAACTAAGCTAGGAAGTTGTAAACCTCCTTGCATGTTGGATTACCTCGTATATCATGGTAGTTCTTCAGTTGTTGATGAGAAGTAGAAATTTGAAATTTCATTTAATCAGCTTAAAAATAAGTAAAATAAGGTCGATTCTTTTCAGATTCATTTTCACTAAACATAATTAATTTTCAGTAACTCCTAGCGTTATTCAGAGCCCACACTCAATGCTAAAAACGAGGAGTTACACTTACTGCAATTCCAGATCCCCTTGCTCAACACTAATGCTAGGATTTACTTGTATAATAGACCTAGGGATACAATGGCCAAAGATCCGATGTTTGAGAGATTATGCTCAACATCAATTTGGAAAGATTGAGGGCTTATTCCCAACACTTCCAATTCTTATATTACATTTGCTTCATAGCTTATGCTCAACACAAACATAGAAAAATCATGCAGGTGCTCCAGAGCTCATGCTCAACACAAAATCTCATCAATAATGTGATTCAGGGTCCATGCCCAACACATTTATAGAACTCAATCATGCAATCAGTCTTTTGCACATTCTATAACAATAACCATCTCAGTATATGTTTTTTAAGGTAAATCATATAATATATTCAATATATCTTCCTACGATAATACTCTTATCCATCAGGGTCCATACCCAACATATCAATCACATATATGTTAAGTAAAACTTATGCATTGGATTAAGCCCAATATATCTAACAAATCATCATACTCATGTCCAGTGTGGTCTTATTCCCAATATACAAAATATAAATATCAAATCAACATTATATTCTATGGGCTTATTCCCATTAGTGTTAGGTAGAAATTATTGATATTACATCCCTCAATGCTTAGAATAACACCGTCCTTGGTGTTCTAGGGAATAGGAATGATGTCATGAAATAAGGCATGGTAAGCCTCTCTCAGGGTGGATTCATCCTTCGAAGTAGTCTCATCGGCTCCAAAGTGTTTCCATTGCAATTTCAAATGGACTATTATGCACCTCCCCAGTTGCACTTCTCTCTTTTCCATAATACGAAGGGGTTCGGGTACAAAATCCCCTTTAGGTTCCACCTGTAACAAGGACCAATCAATAACATGTTTAGTACCATATACATATTTCTTCATTAAGGATGCATGGAAAACATTGTGAATGTTTATGTGAGCAGGTGAATTTATTTCATATGCTACTCGCCCTTTCTTGGCCAATATCTCAAACAGTCCATAAAATCTTGGTGCCAACTTTCCGCACCTTCCCAATCTCAATGAGATTCTATTTACTTTTACTTTTAAGAAACATGTTCGTCAATTTGATAATATTTATCTTTCCTTTTCTTATCCACGTAACAATTCTGGAGGTATTGCACTTCATTAAGGTTCGGTTGGAATTTGGTGACAAACTGTTCCAAGTCCTTTAGTAAATCCGGCCCTAACATGATGTGAGTGATCAGACTATCCTAAGTAACCGATGTTCTACACTTCTGACCATAGATTAGCTCCAAGGGACTCATCTTGGCGCAATTTTGGTATCCATTGTTATACACAAATTCTACGAGATGAAAATAATCCTCAAACTTGGTGGGGTTGTACATAACATACATTCTAAGCATGTCTTCCAAAATTTGTTTTACCCGTTCTTTCTTCCCATCTATCTACGGGTGGTAAGAAGTACTTAACATTTAACCATAGGGACTTCACTTAGTGAACCTATCACATAGCACGTGCGATCATGGGATATTAAAGAATATGGTTAATTTCGAGAGATATTGACCCAAAATATTTTTGTTGAAACCCCCTCCCAATAGTTAAAACCTCCTCCCCACCGCTTTTTATACCTCAATCCTTATAAAACACCCTACCCACCCCCACCTTAAACCCCTCATCCCCCCAATACCTGCAATATATTGGTTCGATTTTTTATCATTTTAAAACCCACAATATGAACTAACGTGNAACCCCCGTGCATTTAACTACGTCTCTAATACAGAGAATAAGGATCTCCAAAATTTTCCAGTAAACTTCGTGTCTTGATCCTAGATTATTTCCTTGGGTATCCCATGCAATATGAATATCTCCTTTAAGAAGACGTCGGCAATGTGAACTACCTTGTAGGTTGACTTTACTAGGATGAAGTGTGCCGGTTTTGATAACTTGTCAAGCACTACAAATATAGAATCATTTTTGCTTCTTGCTATTTGGTAGAGCCATAATAAATGTTAGGATTATTAATCCTCCCTTGTTCATACTTTCTACTAGATTAAATAGCCTAACTTAGTAACCTCAATTAATTAATTGGGTCTGCTAGTATAGTTGGGTCCACTTGGCCCAATTAGGACACATGTACCAGTCATTGAAGCGTGTGGAACACCACTAGAGGTTAACTACCACTTACTTCATGTGCATGCATGAGTTAGGGTGTATCCTAGACCAATCCCTACATTTTAGGAGAGTCGTTGAACCAACTTACTTCAGTTAATTGGTGTTAGTACTATTTAGTGTTAGTTAGCCCCCAACTACAATAAGTTACTTCTCCGCCAGCTAAGCTAGCGCTAACAATGCATGGTTGCATGGAGAGGGGCGCTTTTTCTACCCACCACACTCAATTTCACTGAGTTAACTAGTTGTTACTTCTTATTGGAGTTATTGGTCATCAGGGAGTTGTCTCTTTGGAATCTGATATTGATTGGGAGACCTTGAGTTAGAGATTCAATTAGATACATTCATATCCACTTGGAGGATTCAGATTCATTGCCCATGCATTCAAATTCTACCTATGTAAACTATTATAACATCGGATATTATAATGATGAATATACTGTAAATTCATGAGCAATACTTGTATGTTTCCTATGTGTTTTGTTTTTCTTAGTTTGTATTTTCATTCTCCATTCAATTGTTGCAAACATTATCAGAACTATCTTCTTGAATATCTAAATGGCATTCAAAATCTCATATCATATCAAAGCTTTTTGATGCAGTTTTCATGCTTATTTCTCCCCATCGGACACCAGAAGCAATTGGGTTTCCACAGAAGTCCCCTATGAAAATTTTCTAGCTCTTGATTTATTCAGAGTAGCAGAGAGGGCGTGACGGACCCAGAAAACATGTTCATGCCGGGAGGAAAATCATGATTCTAATAGTTCATATGTTTTAGTGTTTTATTCTAGTGAAATTGACACATGCTACGTATCTGAGAGAAGTATTTGTGGTCTTCCAGCGAGAGAAATTATGATTTCTCAAATGGATCCTCACAACTTCCAATTACCTAGATTGGAGGATTGATATGAAACTGGCCTTGCACAAGCATGGATACCAGAGGATCATACATGGATGGGAGGATGATCCTCATCATCCAGTAGAGCAGAATAAGTTCCTAAACAATTGCGATGAAGCATTAGGGTACTTATGTACTTATATTTACAGAGATATCCTCTTTTATCTAGAAATATTAAGGACTCCCATATAATCTTGGGAGAATCTAGATAGCTTGTTTAACGAACAAGATGAGCTTCAGGGACACATTATGGAGAATGAGTTGGTATCTTTACATCCTAGCATTTTTGAGACTATTGAGCAATTATTCTCCAAATTCAAGCCTGTAGTGCTCCAATGCAAAGAGTGTGGCATCGAGAAAAAGGATGACTAGAATTTCCTTTCCATACTCAACAAACTAGGCCTTGGGTACTCTATATATGTCTCTATGTTTCATTCCAATAGGGAAATATTTCTTGATTGGAAACTTCCTTCTTTAGATTCTTTTTCTGAGTCCTTAATCAAGGAGCAAAACAAATTGATTCGAATGGGAGTCATCCATACCTCCAAAGATAAAGATCTCTTATTTACTAACTCTTGAAAAGCGCAAGAAAAGGAATTAGAGGAAATGCCAACTCAAAATGGGTGCCTAAAAAAAATTAATAAAATAATAGTTAAAATAATAAAATAATATTTATTAATTTTGGAGGAAGAAAAGAAAAAAACTACTTTTTTGCTTTCATTTTCGACATTTCTCCTTGTGTTTTTACTCAAATTTCGATCAAGAAATCTTGTTGGATGAAGAATTAAATCCTGCATCCAACAAGTACCCACTCGGCATACTTTTGACAGAGCTCGCTACCCCAAAAACAAGAAATACCTGAAAAAATGTGATGATCATCACATTTTTTCAGGTATTTCTTGTTTTTGGGACAGCGAGGTCTGTGAAAAGTATGTCGAGTGGGTACTCGTTGGATGAAAAATTTAATTTCGCATCCAACAAGCTCTATCGATTGAAATTTGAGTAAAAACACGGGGAGATATGTCAAAAACACAAACAAAAAAAACAGCTTTTTTATGATACCTATCCCCAAATTTATATTAAAAAACTGTTTAATACCTATACAATATTTCAAATTTATAGAAATTTCATTGGCTAACACATGATTACATGGAATTTGAATTAGAGTTAAAAGGCCCATTTTGAGTTGAAATTTCCTGTAATGGAAAATCAAACAAGACGGAGCCAAAGGCAGCTGATTCGAAGCCTAAACAAAACCAACAAGCTTCTGAAAGGGCCTCCAGCTCTAAGAAGAAGAAATCTAGGAAAACATTATGTCCCTATTGTGAAAAATGGTATCACATTGAATATAATTGTATGAGGAAGGAACTTGATGAAATTTATGCTTTTCTCAAGCAGCATAACATTCAAACAGAAAAACAGTCTGATAATGGACATGAAATATGTCATGCTTTGAAAGCAAGAGCACCTTGGTCTATAGACTATTTGATTGATTATGGATCCTACAACCACATGGTTTCCTCCAAGGATATCTTCTCCTCTTTCAGTGTCAAAGAAGGGCCCAATATTCACATGGGATATGATTCCCAAATGCCAACAGCAGGAAAGGGCACCATTAGAGCGAAGCATGGTGTGTTCATAGATCTACTATATGTTCCCTTACTTGTAGCTAATCTGTAATTTGTTTATCAGATGACCCATATTGCCTCACCAAAGCAAGTATTGTTTGGACCTGACTCAGTAGAGATCACCGATATCTCAACTGGGGAGATTGTAGTGAAAGGAATTATTAATCATGCTTCCAAGGAATACGATTTCTTTCACTTCGTACCATTCTCAATTCCATCATCATCACAGCTTTCATTCGAATTCGATGAATCTATAAACATTCCTTCACTTCTTATTGCAGTTTTAGTTTCAAATCATGACATTTTTTATTCAAATTCAAGAGAGGAGTCATCCTAGTATGATCCATACATTGAGCTTACAACTCAAAGGGATCTATATACAGATCCAACATCTACCTCATTCTAGTATCCTAAATGGGCTAAGAATCTCATAGAAGTAGTTGGAGATGGTGCTGGGGATCCAGATGATAAAAGAAGAATGAGGTTCCAATATCAGAAGGAGAGTGCAACACTGTCTCACAAGTATCCTCTTCCTTCTAAGAGGTGTTTTCTGATGCTTGGGTCAGATCCTCCCTCCTTCAAGGAGTCTTTCCATTATCCTAGATGGCAAGAATCCATGGATAAGGAGTTTGATTCCCTACCTGAAAACCAGACCCATGAACTTGCCCTCTTACCTCCAGGAAGGAAGATAGTACAGTGCAAATTGATCTACAAAACCAATATAGCTGTTGATGGGACCACAACCAAGTACAAGGATCGGTTGGTGGAAAAAGGGTGTTCTGAGGTCCAAGGCTTGGACTACAATGATACATTCGCTCCAATAGCTAGAATGGACTCCATCACACTGGTATTGACCACTGCCGCTTCCAAGAGATGGGAAGTACACCACATGGATTTGAAGAGTGTGTTCCTCCATGGTGATTTGGAGGAGGATATATATATGAAACAACTCGAGGGGTTTATTGATGATCCTTCCTTGGTATGCAGACCGATAAAATCACTAGATGGACTCAAACAAGCCCCAAGGGCATGGTACTCCAAGATGGATGCCTTCCTCATATCCTAGAAGTTTGAAAGGTGAAAATATGATCTCAATGTCTATATGAAGAAGAAGGATGAGTTATTTATTCTAGTTGTATTGTGTGTGGATTACTTTCTCATTACTAGCATCTCTGCTACTAGATTGAGCAGCATCAAGTCTGCTCTTAATAAAGCATTTTCTATGACTGACTTAGGACTATTAATACGGTTCATTGATCTCAAAGTAAGTCAAAAGACTTCAAGAATTATGATCTCACAGTCCATGTATTCATCATACAGTCTTAAGAGGTTCCACTTGGAGGATTACAAGGAAGCCCCCTACCCTTTCTTATCCGACATTAGGCTTGAAGAAGATGGTTCCACACCTTTGGTGGACAATACTCTCTATAGGCATCTCATTGGAAGCCTTATGTATCTCACTCATTCGAGAACAAACATATCCTATGTTGTGAGTGATGTTGCTAGATATATGCAAAAGCCACATGAGATGCATTAGAAGGACACAAAAAGGATCTTGCACTATGTGTAGGGTACAATTGATTATGGGATCCACTATGCGACTAGATCATAGCTGGATCTCACAGGATTTGTCCTCTGCTTCTGAACATGATCAATGGAGATCTTGATTGTACTCTGGCTTTCACAATAAATATCTACTGTAGGTGAATTCTAAATCTTGAACTCTATCAAGATTCCATGCATCCAAACTACCTGAATAGCTACATTTACAGCTCCCCAATACTTTTGTTCTGTTGTAGAAAGTGCAAGGGCTTCTTGACTCTTGCTGGACCAACGAATTGGCCCATATCCAATCATGAATACAAAACCCAAGGTGGATTTACTATCATTTCCATCTCCTGCCCAGTCTGAGTCTGTAAAGCCTCAGAGGATCATATTGTAGATATGTTTACCAAGTATTTTACTGAAAAGAGATTTTCCTTTCTCAGGTCTCTTTTGGGCATTAAGGCTTGATTCTCAGTTCCTATCTTGAGGGGGTTTTTCCCAAGAGGTATTCCTACCTCATTTGTATTATGTCTCTTAGATTGTATACTGGATGACCTATCGTCTTGTTACCAAGGCCCACAGTTGTCCAAGTTAGTATTCATGGGGGGTGTTAGGATTATTAATGCTCCCTTGCTCATACTTTCTATTAGATTAATTATCCTAACTTAGGAACCTCAATTAATTAATTGGGTCCACTTGTACAATTCGGTCCACTTGGCCCTTTGTACACATGTACCAGTGATTGAAGTGTGGGGAACACTACTAGATGTTAGCTTCCACTTACTACATGTGCATGCATCAGTTAGGGCATCTCCTAGACCAATCCCTACATTTTAGGAGCAACTAGAAGTCCCGACACCAACCTACTTCAATTAATTGGTTATAGTCTCAACCAATTAATTGGTTATAGTCTCAACCAATTAGTCTCAACCAACCAACTTACATTCAGTTACTTCTCTTTAAATTAAGATAGAACTACCAATGCATGGATAATGCATGGCTGCATGGGGAGGATCTCTTTTCCTACCTACCACACTCAATTGCACTAAGTTAACTAGTTGTTAGTAGATGTTGGACTTATTGGTCTTTAGGGAGTTGTCTATTTGGACTTCGATATTGATTGGGAGAACTTGAGTTAGAGATTCAGTTACATACAATCATATCCACTTGGAGGATTCAAATTCATTTCCCATGCATTCGAATTATACCTATGTAAACTATTGTAACACCAAATATTATAATGATGAATATACTGTAAATTCCTGAGCAATACTTATCTGTTTCCTGTGTGGTTTTTTTTTCTTAGTTTATATTTTCATTCTCCATTCAATTGCTGCAAACATTATCATAAATCTCTACTTGAATATATAAATGACATTCAAATTATAATAATAAAATCCATACTGATGACCTCCCACTTCCATTCTAGAATGGGTAACAGTTGCAACAATCCTGAAGGATGTTGGTTCTCAGCTTTGACTAGGTGAAATCCTTGACATTTTGCGATAAATAATGCTATGTCAGCCTTTAACTTAGGCCAGAAAAAAGTTTCTCTTTACTGTAGATATCATCTTTTTATATACCGGATTCCCCAAGTAGGGTTTCAAATGAAACTATATGAGGATGCTAGACCTGATGTCCCATTATTCTGAAACATTCAATCTCTCTTTGGACCACAGTAGTCTGGTCTCATCTATCTTATGCTCTTTTTGATGTTGAAACAACCTATGCTCTTGAAATTTCTTGAGGATTTCAACATATAAACAACCAACTCCATTTTCCATTCCGATCCTTCTCGTGCAAATCTAAATCATTTTGGCTTAAGGTTACCTCCTATAACATATGAGCTCATTGACTTAAAGCATCGAAACTTTTATTCTCCTTTCCATTTATATGCTTTAACTCAAAATGGTACTTGAAAAGTAAGGACAACGATCTACACTATGTGGCATTTAGATTTGGCTGATCAAATAAATAATTCATACTTATGTTGTCTGTCTTCATAATAAATTTCATCCCCATGAGGTAGTTGCTCCACATATTCAAGGCGTGGATAATGGATGCTAACCCAATATCATGGGTGGGATAGTTTTGTTTATGTTCTTTTAACTTCTGTGACTCATAATAAATCACCCAATCATTAGGAATGATGACTCCTTTTAGTCCTTCCTTGCTTGCATCCGTGCAAACAACGAAATCCCCATCAAGTTCTGCAATTCATGGTATCAGTGCAGTAATCAAAAGCGGTTTAAGCTTTTGAAAAATTTCCTCACACTGGGTCATCAATAAGAACTTGTTTTCCTTGTTTTGTAAGTTTGTCAAGGGACAAGAAATCCTCAAAAATTTCTTGATGAACTTTCGGTAGTAACTGGCTAATCCAAAAAATGACCTAATGTCAGTAAGACAGGTAGGAGTAGGCCAACCCTCTATGGATTTAAGATTTTATGGGTCAATGCCTATGTTAAATTTATATCATTTAAGCATTATGATATTAGGATCTTATATGAGAGAATAGCATGCACATCAATAATCACAAGAGACAAGAGACACAAATAATTTTCCTCAGGTAAACCATAAAGTAGAAAACCCCATAACTTCCTTAGAGACAGAATAAGCACCAATGACAGCAATAAAACCCAAATACATAAAAAGATGATCTCCAAGAGTTGTTCCCTCTCTCTTACTTGAGAGAGCTTCTCCTCTCTCACTCATGCACCCCAATGAGTGAGTGTGTGTGATAAATAGAGAGGCTCACTCTCTATTTATATTCTTTCGTTCATTTAATGTCCACTCCAACAAGTCGAACTCACTTAACAATTACTTACCAGGGTCGGCTTCTCTAGGAGAGTCTAATAAACCTAGTTCCCCACAACTATGGGGACGTTTCTCTCCGATCAACAAGGAGGGTTAACCTTAACTCAATTGTGGGAACTATTGCCCTGGCTTACAATGGAGGGTTAACCTCAATGACTTTACATGACTTGTTTACATTACAGATACTTCTTGATAAGAACATCGGGGTACAATATATAATAAATACATTTCGAAGTTACAAATACATAAACACTCCCTCTTAACTAAGAACGTATTCTCTTGACACAATTTATCAGCACAAGTCTTCTTCTCTGTAACATCTGGATCATCATCAAGTATGGATCATCACTTGAATTGGAGCATCATTGGATCATCATCATGTATGGATAATCACTTTATCTAGAGCATCACTGGATCATCATCAAGTTTGGATCATCACTTGATCTGGATCATCACTGGATCATCATCAAGTCTGGATCATCACTTGATCTGGATCATCATTTCTGTATCATCACTAGGTCATCATCATTGCTGCTATCTCAATTCTACTTCTCACAGGAATTTATACATACCCAACCCTTTTTCATGATGGTTGTAGGCCTAGCCTTCATGTAGGTCTTCATCGTCTTCAACACTTATATCTGACCATGGAATGAACCATGTCAGAATGGCCCGCCCAACACTTACATCTCACCATGGGAGGAACACATCCAAGAACCATGTCAGAAAGGCATGCCCAACACTCACATATGACCATGGGAGGAACACATCCAAAACCCATGTCAGAAAAGCCCAGCACTCACATCCGACCTCATCTTGTCAGAAAGGCTCTGCACTTACATCTGAACTCATCTTGTCAGAAAGGAACTGCACTTACATCTGACCTCATCTTGTCAGAAAGGCTCTACACTTACATTCGAGCTCATCTTGTCAAAAAGGATCTGTACTTACATACATCCTCATCTTGTCAGAAAGGTTCTACACTTACATCTGACCTCATATTGTTAGAAAGGAACTTCAGTTACATATGATCATTTGGGAACACATCCCACAATCACATCATAATGGCTCTGCACTGATCATGTGGGAACACATCCCACAATCACATCAGAATATCTATGCACTAATCATGTGGTAACACAAACCACAATCACGTTAGAGAATATCTGCACTTACATCTGATCATGTGAATCTCAGTCTTCCACCATGTTAGAAAGGGAAATGGGCACATCACATTAGGGTTCATTATGTCCAAGGATAACCTATGAGCTTTTCCAAGACCGATTACATCCAAGGAAAACCTACAGGACTGATTACGTCTGAGCAACCTATGAACTTCGCCAAGATTTATGATCAGACAACTTGTCTCACTAGCTATGCTAGAACTCCCTCTTTTGAGAGATCTTGATCTGGATCACAAAATGGATCTTCACTGCTCCTCTCTGCGTCATACAAAAAATGAAAGTCAAATCAATCAAATCAAATATTAGTTTTCAAAAGAAACATACTACCTCCCAAATAGGAAGTGGAAAAATGTTTTGCCTCGGTTGTACTCAGCGCCATGCAGGACTCCTTCCTGCTAAACCAAGAGATCACACCCGATCTCATACTGAAGTAGCACCTCGAAGTCCTTTTCCTATCAATGGCACTAAATGGCCAATACAAATCCACATGACCCTCAAGGTTAATCTTCGGATTCGCTTCATACTTGAGCCCATAGTCAACTATACCCTTTAGGTATCTCACTGCATGCTTTGCAACCATTAGGTGAACATGTCTCGGATCTTATCATGGACATGAATTTGTTCACACCAAATCAAGTATCTGGTCTCATATTCATTAGGTACATCAAGGACCCAATCATCTGACGATACATCATATCATCAACCAAATCTGGTGAAGCATCAGTCAATAGCTTCAGGGTTGATGCCATATGTGTGGCCATGGCCTTGCAATCCATCATCCTGAAATTATTCAAGATCTCTACTAAATACTTCCCTTGTCTCAAGGAGATACCATTTACATTCTTCCACAACTCCATGCCTAGAAAGTATTGCATCATATCCAAGTCCTTCATCTCGAACTCGGAAACAAGTCTCCTTCTTGCAACTTTAATGAGTTCCTCTTTTCTTTCAGGAACAAGTCATCGACATATAATAGGAGCATCGCTAGTCTTCCTCCTTCAACCTTGAAGAACAGGTTGGAATCCGCTTTACTCTCAGTAAATCCTAGAGTCATCAGTAATCTATCCATACTGTCATACCATGTTGAACCTCGGGATCTCCTGCAGTCACTCCCTCTGAAGAGGAGCATCATTCTCCCTCTGTCTTTCAGACTCTATGCACTAAAACATTATGTACTAGAGTGACAAGTAGCTTCCTCTGCTACTAATATTTTATGTATCTATCTAGAGTCAGTGGATACCAATATCATCTATCTTGAACCTTTTCAAAGGTTCGTCTTGCACCCATCTGTTAGCTTTTCATCCTCTATAGGCTTTCATCTTCAACCTTGTAGCAAAGGTTAAGATATTCATCACTCTAGGTTATCTTCAAGCTCCTTATGTATGTGTTATCCCATGGGTGTATTCTGAGCTCGTACAGGGCCTTCATTCATTTGCACACATATTTCTACCTATCATGTGTCTTTCCAGTGGCTGCAAATTTCTCTTCGTAGTCTATGCCTTCTTTTCGTGAGAATCCTCGTGCTACGAATCTTGCCTTGTATCCCATAGACATCTCTTCAGGTATCGATACTGCATTCTATACATCATTCTTCTTGAACTGATACTCTCCTTCGCTTTTTTCTTGGATTCTTCTTCATAGCTGGAAGGTTCTTCATCAATGATTTCACTCAACAATGTTACATAACTTCACTATGTCTGAGATCTCTTCTTTGAATGTAACGTCATATTATTCTTCATCTTGGATTCTTTCTTAAACTATTGTCACTTGTTCTTCGGAACAAGTCTCATCCTTCTATTCTTGTAGGTGATTGTACGTGATCTTTCTACAAGTCAAATGCACCAGTTTTATGATCAGAAACATTTCATAATGCATATTCATAATGGGAAATTCTTATGCATAAATATATAATCATGCAACTATTTTAGCCAATACAAAATTCATCCATATCTCATGGAATCTTTATATATTCCTTCCATCTCTAGCAAAACAACATTGAGACTGTGCACTAATCCAATATGTCAACAATGAGGTTTCCTTCTAGATAAGTAGCAATGGAGAGTTGTATATAACCATGAGCTACTTACCCATCACATGCATATTAGTAGTATAATGTCATTGATGCAAACATTCTATCATGCATAACACATAAACTGAATATAAACAAGTGCATAACAAAACAATATCATGAAATGACAATTGAATACTTATCTTTATTTGTTTCGTGGGTAGACTCCTTCTTTCAGCTTCATCATATTCTTCATTCATCACATCATCATTTCTTATCCAAATTCTAAGATGGATAAGAGGTTCTTCAAGAGTTGAGTCCTTTGTATTCCTCATCGTTTGAGGGATCTTCTTTTGTATGGTGAGAGCTTGATCTTCATTTTCTCTCATCTTCTTTTCTCTTATTATGAGTCGAGCTTCTTCTTGTGTGTTCTCTTCCCAGAGTTTTCTGAAAGTAATCACTTCATTCTGGCACACATTCATCAAATGAATGAATCCCATGATCCTAGGAGGCCATTCAAGGCGGTTATCACAACTTTTTCATTCTCCACTTCTTCTTCTACTGCTTCAAGTTGTTCTTTGATTTGAGACACCCTTGTAAAGTATGACTGTATGGTCTTTACAGTCTGGATCTTCACATTCTTCAACTGTTTTCTCAAATTCATCTTCTGATTTATGCTCTTTCCTTCAAATATCTTGGTCAAGAAATCAAACATCTCTTTCAGTGTCTTCAGGGAAGACACTTGTGGTATAGAGTGATCCGTGATTGAATCAACAATGATCTTCTTGGCCTTGACCAAGTTCTTCTTGTGTAAGGCTTTTAGCCTCATCTCCCTCTGGAGCTGGAACCTCTATACTTATGTAGGTGTCCAATTCATTTCCTTCAAGAACTAGTGAGATCCTATACTTTCATGCTTGGAATTTTTTAGCCTCACTAAGCTTATCATCAAGCTGGTGTGATTAGTCATCTTGAAATGAGAGCCTCAAATGTAAATAGAAAAAGATTAGATCTTACCGATTTGAGGTGTTTGTCCTGGTTCCGGAGTTGGTTGATCTAGGGTTTTTCATAGAAACTCTAATTTACAAAACTTGGAATATTTGATATCTGATTGGATAGAAATATTTACCTCTTCAAGGTGAGCTGTCCAATGTACTCCTTTTTCTGAAAACAGTGGAGTGAAGCTCCTAGAACAGGAAGCCCTAGTTTACCAATTTCTTCTGCAGAAATTTCTAATACTTTTTCTGTGGTATTTCCGATGTGTCTGCAATTTCATACTAAGGTAAAGTAGTCTGGCCTTGTTCCAACACCACAGGTTTAACCAGAATTGGTTTCACGAATTTGGACTTATGAGCATTTTCCCAAGATGCCTTATTTTGGGACTGTTCAACATACCGAACCTGTACGGATTGCCACGTGTCCCTGTTTCATCATCAGCGTCTGAAAATTTTACAAAATAAAGTACAGTATGTTCCCTTTCTAGAAATTATTGATAAATTTCATTTGGGAATTTGTAGCCCGAGATATAGCAATTCTCCCTAGGTGTCCTATTTAGGGATGAATCTTGGGAGAGGATGAAACCCTAAATTGGAGGAATCATATCTCC
The DNA here is from genome assembly GCA_001517045.1 of Pseudotsuga menziesii. NCBI lineage: Eukaryota > Viridiplantae > Streptophyta > Pinopsida > Pinales > Pinaceae > Pseudotsuga > Pseudotsuga menziesii. The sequence goes on from LPNX010481482.1 coordinate 285,052, forward strand.
TAGAATATAGTGAATATGAGCTTGAAACTTTTACACGGGGTACATAAGGAATTAGTCTTCATCTTGTGAAAGTTTCAAATCCTGATCCTTCCCTAATATCAAGATATAGCAAATGTACCAAAAATACCAGTTTCCATATTTTAGGGTTTTTCAAGCCTCGAGTCAAATTAGGGTTTGACTTTCCGAGAGTTTTACCCGATGAAAAATATCAAACAAGGTCTCTAAACTTTGATTTTGATGAGGAGAGTAATCTTATGTGAGGTTTACTCAAAAATTCCTGTTTCATAAAAATCCCTAACTTCCTGCATAAAAAACTGAAAATGCCCGGAATCAAATTCTACTTAGATAGAAAGATGCGCCCTTCAATGGAGAGTTAGCTTAGCATCCTTTTGCTTGTGGATTATGGAGAGAAACGCAAAAAATAAGAATCCCTAGCTTTTGGAGCTAGACAATGTCTTCTTCTGAGGTTATCTCTGATACCATGTTAGATTTTTATCATTTAAGCAATATGATATTAGGATCTTATATGAGAGAATAACATGGACAAAAAAAATCACCAAAGACAAGCGACACAAATAATTTTCCTCGGGAAAACCATAAAGGAGAAAACCCCAGTTCTTCCTCAAAGATATAATGAGCAGCAATGGCAGTAGTAAAACCCAAAGACAGAAAGCATGATCTCCAACAGCTATTCTCTATCTCTCACTTGAGAGAGCTTCTCCTCTCTCACTCATGCATCCCAGTGAGTGAGTGTGTGAGATAAATAGAGAAGCTCACTCTATATTTATATTCTTTTGTTCACTTAATTTCCATTCCAACAAGCCAGCCTCACTTAAAAATTACTTACGATGGCCAACTTCTCTAAGAGAGTCTAATAACCCTAGGGCCGTGACAATTTTGGGGAATTTTCCCTTCGATCAACAAGGAGGGATAACCTTCACTCAATTGTGGGGACTATTACCCCGACTTACAATGGAGGGTTAACATCAATGACTTTACATGACTTATTTACATTATAGATACTTCCTGATAGGAAAATCAGGGTACAATACATAAGAAATACATTCTGAAGTTACAAATACATCAACAGGCTATCCCCTTGTTGGAGATGATGTGACCTAGGTATTGTATCTGTGGTTGGTAAAAATCACATTTACTAAATTTAGCATAAATCTGGTGTTCTTGTAACACCTATAGTACTATGTGTAGATGCTCCTCATGTTCCTTTTTACTCTTAGAGTAAACTAGGGTCTCATCTATAAATATGAATACAAAATTATCCAGGTATTTACTGAAGATATTGTTCGGCATGCACATAAAATTCTTGGGTGCATTGGTCAACCCAAATGGCATTGCTACAAACTTGTAGTTTCCTTATCGAGTTCTAAAGGTTGTTTTATGAATATCTTCATCATGGATCTGTACCTGATGGTATCCGTACTATGGATCGATCTTTAAAAATATCTTGTCTCCTCTAATTTGATCAAACAAGTCATTGATCCTAGGGAGTGGGTAACGGTTCTTGATGGTCATATTGTTAACTTTGTGGTAATTAATGCACATCCAGATCATACCGTCCTTCTTCTTTATGAAAAGAATCGATTCTCCCCAAGGGTACACACTCGCTTGGATATAACCCTTCTCAATCAGATCTTGTAATTGCAACTTGAGCTCCACCAATTTTGGTGGGATCATGCAGTATGGGGCCTTTGAAGGAGGGATTAACATTGGTGTCAGTTATATGGAAAAATCTAAGTCTCGTTACAGTGGTACTCTTAGTATTTCCTCAGGAAGTAGATCCGTAAAGTCTATGAGAACCAAAAAGTCCTCAATGTGTTTCTCTCTCTCAGCTTCTACATCCTAGATGTTTACTATAAATAGTTTTCTTCCTTTTCTAATGCACTTATTTGCTTGTAAGGAAGATATCTTCCTAATGAGGACCTTCTTAGGTATGCCTTGAATCTTTGTTTGATTCCCTTAGCTATATGTGGAAAATATTGAATTGTTTAGACAATCGAGCATGACATGGTGTTGTTCTAAACATTCCATGCCGATAAGTACAACATATGATCCTAAGGGTAAAATATTCAAAAATGTTATTGCAAGGAAACCATTCAAGTTGACCTCACAATCTCTAAATATTTCGAAAACCTTTCGTTTCGTACCCATGGCCAATTGTACCAACCACAGTTTCTCATGCTTAACTATGTATAGTTTACATGTCTCAAAAATTTTAGGTGATACATAGCTTCACCAAGAACTGTGATAAAAAATAAATATAAATATAAGTGATTGAAACCTTACCTTCTATCTCGACCATAATAGCCTGATCGTCTACCTCTCGGCCATCCAAATATGCATAAATTCTCAATGTGATAGCTATGTCCTCTACTATTGGGTCTTCTTGTAGATTGTGCAAGAATCCATTAGTCATGTTTTACAATCTCTTGCATAATGGGGCCCTTGGAATTTCTAGTATTTGATTGGAAGCAGAGAAGCATTGGCTCCTCCATTTTCTCCTGGTCTGTTAGCATTTGTTGCAGGCACATTTGGCTTTGTACCTATTTTTTTGAAGTTCTTAATGGCTGGAAAACTGTTGTTCTTTTTTCTGTAAGGTGGTGGGTTGAAACCCAGTTTGGAGTTGTCCAAGAAGGTTCTAGACCCATATTGACTTATGTTGATGTTTTCCTGCCTTTATGTAACATACGTAATATAATAGATCCAAAAATTTGTTAAGGAAAGAATCCATGGTCATGGAACACATCCTTAACTCATGAAATTCTTTCACAATATTCTCAAAGAATCTGTTAGACATGTATTTCTCCTGAAATATTTCTTTTATGTCATCCTTCTTGGTATGCTCAAGGTATTTGCACCATCTAGTTTCTTTTCCGTTAAAGTTATATATGTCTAGACCGACTTTCATTTTACTAGAGTAGTTGTGTATTCGGAAGTATTTTCTCATTCCTAGAATCCATTCTTCAGCTTTCTCCTTGGTGTTCATCTCTCCTTCATAGGTTGGGGATTTTATTTTTCTGAACACTTCTTGGAGGTTGTCATCATTCCTTTGTTTCTTTCTGCAAGGAAACAGGGAATTATCACTGGAAATACTCTGATAATCTCTTTCTGAAGCTTCATGTCTGTGTTCTTATTTTCCTTCTTCCTTTGGGCTGCTGGACCGTTTACGATAAAAATATTTCTTAGATTTATTAGTTGAATGAGTAGGTTGTCCATGTGGGATTCTTCCCTTCATGTTCCGAAGTAAAGCTTCATTGATTTCTTTCTTCTCTTTTCTTTACACTTAAATCCTATGGTAAAAACAGTTTATGAGATTATATGTATGCATGTCTATAAACTATTTGTATAAACTATATGCTAAGGTTTTCAAAGCTTAGATGCATTATAATATATGCTTGAACTAAATCGTATAATGGGTTTATGTTTATGGGATAAATATATGCCATCAAAACTTTGTAATAGCATGAAGATCAATGGTTTAAGACATAAGTGTTGGATTTTGGTAGAAGATGGTGCATTCGATCTGATTCCAAACAATAGTAGAGTGGGTATTGATATAAACGATAGTCATGGACAAGGTGGCGAATTTAGTGAGCCTTGGGAAACGCAGGAAGAAATCCTCAAGAATTGGGTAGGGTTTTGGTTCATTCATTTGGTTTTTAACGGTGGTGGAGAGGGATTCCTCATGCTCCTAGTGAAAGTTGTGCTTCTCAAGGTGCGCAACCAACAATCTCTCACACTCTCTTGAAAGGTAAGTAATAACATTGGTCTACACATTGTAATGTTGTTTTGGTTTATGGTTTCAAATGCATACTTCTGATAGAAGGTCTTTGGTATGTGCAGATGACAGGGCGTGGATTCTCTGTGTGGGTTGGGGCAGTGTTATAGGTTTCTTTCACAACAAATTTCTGGGTAAGCCCCAAATTTGGCAATGGTCGTACACTTGCTTTGTGTTTTAGTAGAGGGTTCAAATTTGGTTATGGAAAATGCATTATTGATTTTTTTCGTTGTTTAGGGTTTGGATAAAAATATTGGCTTTCGTTTTGGCAACTGTGTAGCCTTTCATGGCTCTGCCATATGTAATTTTTGGATATGTAAATACTGTTAATAGCTTGGCTTGTATGTGTGTATAAAATTATTTTTTTGCAACAATATGTATTTGGTTTTATTTAACTTAATGGGAAGCTCTATTTGGGTAATTACTTTGTATTTATTCTTATGATGGGTTTCTTTTATATTTATAGTGCTATTGCTTGCAATGAAATCAATAATGATTCGATTGTGTAAATTATGCTTATGGTAGGAGTGTGTGGTGTATAACATGGATGCATTAGCTTATTAATGGTGTTGTTGGGTTTGCTTTACGTTTGTAAGAATGAAGCTTGGCTCGGCTCTTAGCGTGGATACGTAGCCTGGGTTTATTTATTAAAATGTATTTATGGTTTAAAATGTTGACTATGCATCTGATGTATATGAAAAGAGAGTAGCTATGTTTCATCATTGTTTATATAGTTGGTTATGTAGAAACCTTTACGGGAATCCTTAGAGGAGAATCCATTAGTAAATGATATAGCTTGTAATTCATTTGTATGGTTTTTTTTAGCCTACTGAATTCGATCTTGGGCTCTTAATCGACTATATTTCTGGTTTTATATTTTCGTTTGTGCATTTCACAGGATTTGATTCTTGGTATTCTAATTGTGTTCTCTCAGGATTTGATTCCTCGGTGTAATTTATTTATAAGGAAAGCGGTGTAAGAAATTACTTGTTTGATAATGTGAGTGCATGTTTTAGTTAATCGGTTCCTCTAGCATGATGCATAGGGAATTACTCCATCTTTTTTTTTTAAAAATATGTAAATGGTTTGTTTCCATTTCTTGGTAGTGTTTTGTTTGTATGTAATGAAGCAAAGACCTACAACCAATCCTTAGAGGGATTCGATGGCTGCAGTGGGTTAAATATTTGATGTGTAATGTATACTTTATTAATATTTAATTGTAAATATTCATTTTAGGATCTTATCCTTCATGCTTAGGGTAGATTTGATAGTTTATGCTTTTATATTCATTATCTACAACATTTTTACTAGATGTTTGGTTTGGTTTAAAGTGTTGATGTTTATGAGCATTTATATCTTGGAAACAAATCCGTTGGCTGGCACTATGAAATCTGCGTGCATTTTGGATTTATATTGAGGGTTTGAATTTAATGTTTTAAGAGATTCGATCTCTGTTTAGTTTGTTTATTTAATTTTGTAGTGCTTAGTTATTTCTAAATTATTGGACAAAGTCTATATTAATGAGTTCATAGATTTGATCCCTAGTATGTATATTTATTTCTTATAAATGGATTATTTAAATGTTTTGATGCAAAGTTTATGTAATGTTTTAGTTTCATCAAATCAATGAGTTTATTTAGTTTTAATTAATATTAGGGTTTTTTTACCTAGATTTGTGACTTCTCTCGTTTAAATTTAATCTATCTACTAACTAGGGTTTTAACCTAAGTTACCTTGTTTGATATTTAAACTATCTAGATATGTTTAAATTACCACTAAGAAAATTTAAACTATAAATTCTTATCTAGGAAATAAGATCTAAGTTTAATTTAAACATATGAAATTATCTATAATATAAAATTTAACACTCGAAATTATATAGAAATAATTCACACTGAGTTTCAATAAATTTAAACTAATTGAAAATCTAGATGAAGAATTTATTCCATATACAAATTTCCATACCAAGATTATAAACATTACTTAGTAAAAATATTATAAAAACTAGAGTAGGTAAAAACATCATACTTGCAATTTGCAGTTTATTAATGGCTAGAAACCTACACACTTTAACACATGAAATTAATAATAAATTAGATAACTCCAACCTCAGATATGCCAACTGAATAACTTGGGAACTACCATGTTCCACCCAAGCATGACCCGGAACCATTCCTGGGTTTAGTTTAGATCCCCCCAAGTTGGTTCCAACATGTGAGTAGTCTAGAGCTCCTAAAAGTGAGGCTTCTCCTATATGGAATCTCATGTTTTGAACCAATTGCTTTTTCTTTCGGAATTCTCTCCAAAATTCTTAGGAAGATAGAATAGAATGGAAACCCAAGTCTTTTCTTGGCTTGGGCCTTTATAGATAGTATTTTAGGGAAAAGGGAAGTTAAACTTTAGTTAGATCAAGAATCATTTATTTTCTTGAAATAATATTTTATTGAGTTATGTGTGATTTCAATATTTATTGCACCGAGAGGAGCCCTACAGCCCAGTATGGGGGAGATCTTGTAACGTTACATAATGTTATTTCCATTAATAAAAAAATAAAAATTTTAATTACAACACAAAATAAATGTCGGCAAGAAAAAAAACCTACTATGGCGAAGATGTTGTAATCTTCCTACCTACGTAACAAAACAATAAAAAAGTAAAAAAATAATTATGCGTAAAAAAATGTGGGTGAGGTAAAAACACAATATGGGGGAGATGTAATGTTCCTACCTAACAAAATAATAAAAAAGAAAAAAATAAATTATCCCCCAAAAAATGTTGGGTTTGCACATGGTATTAAAACCATGTGCAATGCCTTCTAAACAACCCATGGTTTTATTGTACATGGTTTAGTAGGGCCTGGCACATGGTTTTAAAACCATGCACAAGACCTCCTAAACAACCCATGGTTTTATTGTACATTGTTTAGGAGGGCCTTGAAAATAGTTTTAAGACCATGTGCAAGGCCTCCTAAACAACCCATGGTTGTATGAGGCTGTGCATATGGTTTTAAAACCATGTATGGGGAAATGTTGTAATGTTCGTTCCTAACAAAATAAAAAACAATAATAAATATTATATGTGAGCCATAAACAATATTAAATATTAATAATAAAAATAATATATGTGGACCTTAAATAAAAAGATGTGTCTTTTGCTTTCAATCAAATCAATGGCTATATATAGGACACACCAAAGTTGATAGTTCATTGAGTGCAATACCTAAGAATAGGTTTGCACCTCGATATATTTGATCTCTCTCAGCGCTTGATAGAGCTAAGGATTTGGATCTACGGTGGTTTAACTTAACTTGCAAACTCTTTTACTAGTTCCTAATTTGACTCTTTAGGATTAAATATTTATTTAATTACCTTTAATAAATAATAACATATAGATTCTTTATTAATCATTATAACTATTATTATTTCCTCATATCTAATGTATATACTTACTTTTTTATCCATAACATATATATATATATATATATATATATATATATATATA
>LPNX010481482.1:292522-383581 GCA_001517045.1 Pseudotsuga menziesii
GCCTTTTGGTAGGGTTGGTGAACTAATTTAGGCAGCTCTAAACCTCCTTTCATGTTGGATTACCTTGTATATTGTGGTAGTTATTTAGTACTTGATGAGAAGTAGAAATTGAAAATTTCATTTGATCAACATAAAAGTAATTAAAATAAGGAAAATGTTTTTTGGAGTCGTTTTCACTCGACATAATTAATTTTTAGTAACTCCTAGCATTATTCAAATCCCACACTCAACGCTAAAAACTAGGATTAGTGCAATTCCAGATCCCTTTCTCAACACTAATGGCAGGATGTACTTGTATAATACACCTAAGGATACAATGTCCAAGGATTCGATGTTACAAAGCTTATGATCAACATCTATTTGGAATTCTCCAGGGCTTATGCCTAACACTTCCAATTCTTATATTTCATGTGCTTGAGAGCTTATTGTAATGCCCCTAAAATTCATAAATAAATAAAAAAAATTTTAGGCTTGTAAAATACTAAATTCAAGAACATTGTTTAAAACTTCTGCAGAGTAAACTTTGTTGTATATTGAACCTAAGTGTCATAAGGTGCTTCATTTTATGTGTTTTCCTATCTCATGCTGACGTTTTACTTGGTGTCATTCTTATTACTTTGACAGGTTTGTACATTTATTTTTCCTGTCCATTAGTCCTAGAAATTTGTTAACACTTATGACTATGTTAGATTTTACTTTTGCTTTACATGTATTTAAATTCGTTTATGGTTTGCTTAATAAGATACTGACTTACCTCTGTATGAAAAGGGGTGGATTGGAGGGGTTTTATCCCTTGAGGGACCACTCAGAAAGGTAAGGATTCCTATTTCTAAGGGGCTTACTTAGTTTGTCATGAACTAATGAAGGATCCTATTCTCTTGTGATGTATAATTTGTTGATGAACTCTGTCTATGATCATGGCAATAAAAACATCCTACGTTTACAACATACTATATCTACACTACACTATTCATGTGCATAGCTATGCAAAAAGAGGACTAAAGTCCTAGTCCTAACTATTACTAAGTCCTAGTCCTAACTATTACTAAGTCCTATGGAATAAGGTTTATGAGAGTTATATTTATGCATGTTTATAACTTAATTGTATAACTATGTGTTAAGGCTATAAACCTTAGATGCATTATAAGATATTCTTTAAACTATATGGTAATGGGTTTATGTTTATGGAATAATCTATATGTCAATGAAACTTTATATTAGCATGAAGTTTGGAGGGATTAGGACTTATGCATTGATGTTGGGTATGAAATGGTGCATACGACATGAACCAAACTATAGCAATGTGGTTTTTGATTTAAGTGATAATGGTGGACAAGGTGGTGAATTTAATGCTCCTTGGGAAGCGCAAGAAGAATACCTCAACCCCTATCTAGGGTTTGTTATCATTTCATTTTGAATTTAGATTGTGTAGGTTTGTGGTCTCATGCTCTCTAGTGCGAGGTGTGCATTTCATTCTATGAAACCAACAAGATTTACCGTTCTCTTGTCATGTGAGTGACAACGTTGGTCTGCACATTATAATGGTGGTTTGTTTACAATTTCAAATGCATACTTCTGATTGCATTCACGTTTCTTTGTGTAGGTGATAGAGCATGGTTATATGCATGGATTGAGGGTGGTGCCATAGTTTGTCTGTTCATCCATTCTTCGAGTAGGCCATGCAATTGGAAAAGTCCTTACACTATTGTGTGTTTTTAACATAGGTTTTGATATTTGGGTGGGGAAATGCATCGTTTAGTTGTTTCGGGATTTGATAGTTTCTTGGTATTTAAGGATGAAACTATGTAGTTTCTCCATGGCTCTTCCATATCTAAAAAATTTGGGAATAAAGTTTGACTGTTCATAATCTTTCCTCAGCCATGTGTATAAATTCGTCATTTTTCAATGATCTGTAATGGGTTTTATTTAAATTAATGAAAGTTTTGGGTTTATTCTTATGATGCATTTCTTTATATTTAAATTGCAATTGGTTTCAATGGAACCATGGATTATTCAATGGTGTAGTTTTATGCAATGCATGCTTATGGTAGTAATGTGTAGTAAAAATGTGGATGCATCAATTTATTATTTGATGTGGCTGGGTTTTACCTTGCGGTCATAAGCATGAAGCTTGTATCGGTTCTTAGCATGGGTACGCAGCCAAATGTATTTTATGTTCTTATACTGTGGTTGGTGTATTTGGTTTATAAGGGAAAAGAGTGTAGCTCTTTTCATTGTTGTTTACACAGTTGATTATTTTTAAACCTTATTGGGAAACTTGAGAGAAAAAACCCTTAATGTATGACTTGTTGTGTTTGGTTTGTTTGTTGGAGCTTATAGGATTCGATCCTGTTGATGTATTTCTAAATTCGAAATGTATTCACTTGTATATTTCATATATTTTATTTCTTTGGTCCCCGATGTTCCTATAGGGAGAATGATTAATGTAATCAATTCATTTAAAGTCATAGATGTTAACCCTCCTTGTTGATCTGGGGGAAAAGTTCCGACAGTTGTGGCGCACTATGGTTATTAGAATCTCCTAGAGAATTCATCCCTGGTAAGTAATTTTCAAGTCGTAAAATAGTATAAATAGAGAGTGAGCCTCTATATTTGAGACACACACTCACCGAGCTATAACGCACAGGTGAGAGAAGAGGAGCTCACACAAGTGAGAGAGAGAAGAGTTGTTAGAGATCAGCTTTAAGTCTTTGGGTTTTACTGTGGTCATTGGTGCTCATTCTATCTCTGAGGAAGTTGCAGGGTTTTCTCCTTTATGGTTTCCCTCAGGAAAATATTTGTGTCTATTGTCTCTTTTGATTGATTTTTGTGCATGTTATTCTCTCAGATAAGATCCTAAGATCATATTGCTTAAATGATAAAAATATAACATGGTATCAGAGCTAACTTGAGAAAAAGACACTGTGCAGCTGCAGAAGCTAGGGATTCTTACTTTTTGGGTATCTCTCCACATATCATCAGCAAAAGGAGGGTAGGATAACTCTCTATTGAAGGGCACATCTTTCTATCAAAGCAGAATTTGATTCTAAGTTTTTTCAGTTACTGCTGCAGGAAATTAGGGATTTTCACAGAAGAGGAATTTTTGAGTGATCCCAGCACAGGATTTATCTCCTCCTCAAAATCACAATTTAGAGACCAATATCGAAATTTTTGGTTGGGTAACACTCTGGGAAATTCAAACCTTAATTTGACCCTGGACCAAAAACCCTAAAATACTAAAACTAGTGGTTTTGGGACATTCGCTATATCTGGATATTGGAGAAGTGTTTGAAGCTAAAAATTTTACAAACTGAAGAAAAATTCGTGGTGAATAGTGTGTAAACATTTCAGCCTCGGACTCGCTATATTAGAAGAGATATGATTCCTCCAAATCATGGTTCCAGCCTCTCCCAAGATTCATCCCTATACAGGACACCTAGGGAGAATTGCTATATATCCGTCTACGAAGGTACAAATTAATTTTCGCAATATCTTCCAGATAGGGAACCGGCTATAATTTCTATGGTAAAAGTTGTATACCCCGAAGGTGAAACATTGACACGTGGAAGTTCGTACAAGTTTGCTATGTTGAACAGTCCTGAGATAAGTCACCTTGGGAAAACTCTCATAAGTCTCGATTGGTGAAACCAATTCTGCTCAAACCTGCATTGTTGGAAAGAGGACAGACAAGGCTACCTCAGTGAGAAATTTCAAACACATAGGGATAGTATGTTTGGATATATTGCAGAGACAATATTAGATGATTCTAGAGAATAAATTGAAGAAAATTAGGGCATCAGATATTTTGCACTTTTGATCACAGTTTTGGGAAAATGACTTCGATCAGTATTTCAGTAAGAAAGGTTTAGGATCTAGAGGGAGATGAGGCTAAGGATAGATCCAAGAGAATCATTGTATATTCTATTAAATATCATCTCATCCCTAATGTTTCATCCCTGAAGACACCAAAAGGAAGTGTTCGATGCTCTGACGAAGCAGTTGAAGAAGAATAAGATATTGTTATAACCACCTTGAATGGCATCCTAGAATCATGGTACTCATTCATTTGAGGAATCTCTACTAGAATGAATTGATTACCTTCAACATACTCTAGGAAGAGTGCACAAAAGAATAATATTGACTCATAATAAGAGAAGAGAAGATGGGAGTAACTGAAGATCAAGATCTCACGATTCAAAGAAGATCCCTGAAGCGATAATGAATATAAAGGACTCAACTCTTGAATAAAATATTATCCACCTTAGCATTTGGATAATAAATGATGTTGTTATGAATTAAGAAGATGATGAAGCTGAAAGAAGGATTCTACCCACGAAACAAATAAAGATAAGTATTCAATTGTCATTTCATGATATTGGTTTGTTATGCATTTGTTTATATTCAGTTGATGTGCTATGCATGATAGAATGTTTGCATTAATGACAGTTTACTACTAATATGCATGTGATGGGTAAGTAGCTCATGGTTCCATACAACTCTCCATTGCTACGTATCTAGAATGAAACATCTTTTCTGACATATTGGATTAGTGCACAATCTCAATGATGTCATGGTAGTGATGGAAGGCATCTAGAAATTTTCTGTGAGATATGGATGAATGTTGTATTGGTTAAAATAGTTGCTTGATTATATCTTTATGCATAATAATTTTCCATTATGAATATGCCTTATGAAATTTTTATAACCATACAACTGGTGCATTTGACTTGTACAAAATATCACGTACAATCACCTATAAGAAAAAGGGGTGAGACTTGTTCCAAAGAACAAGTGATGATAGTTCAATATTCCCTCTAATAATCCAAAATGAAGAATGATGACTAGAATGTGATGTCAAAGACCTGAAGGGAAGTCCATAGTATCTTCCATATGGATCTACAAGATCCAACATGCAGTAGGATACAAGGCAAGATTCGTATCACGCGACTTCTCACTGAAAGAAGGCATAGACTACAAAGAGACATTTGCAGAAACTGGAAGTTAAGACACATGACAAGAAGACTCATGTGTGAAAATTAAATAATTCCTTGTACGAGCTCAAAATGCACCCATGGGATAACACATACATGAAGATATTGAAGATCACCTAGAGTGATGAAGATATTAACCTTTTGCTACAAGGTTGAAGATGAAATCCTATAGAGGATGACAAGCTCACAGATGGATGTGAGAAGAAATTTTGATAACGTTCAAGATAGAGGATCTTGGTATCCAATGAACCTAGAGGGATGATAGAATATTAGTAGCATAGGAAGCTAATTGTCACACTAGTACATAGTGTTTCAATACATAGACTACGAAAGACAGAGGAAGCATGATGGAAGTATGATGCTCCACTTTAGAGGGAGTGACTACAGAAGTTCTTGAGGTTCGACATGATACAACAGGATGGAAAGCTTACTAATGGCTCTAGGATTTACTGAGAGTAAAACAGATTCTAACCTTTGCTTCAAGGTTGAAAGAGAAATACCAGTGATGCTCCTCCTATATGTCGATGAATTGTTCCTGACAGGAAAAGAGGAACTCATTAAAGTTGTAAGAAGATGGAGATCTCTAAGCATGGAGGTGTGGAACAATGTGGATGGAATCTTCCCAGGACAAGGGAAGTATGCAGTAGAGATCCTGAATAGCTTTAGGATGATGAAATACAAGGCTATTACCACACCTATGGCATTGAACCTGAGGCTATTGAGTGTTGCTTCATCAGATTTAGTTGATGCTACGATGTATCGTTAAATGATTGAGTCCTTGATGTACCTGATGAATACGAGACCAGATATTTTCTTTGATGTGAAAACATTGAGCCAGTTCCTAATGGATTCGAGACATGTTTACCTGATGGTTGCAAAGCATGTAGTGAGGTACCTAAAAGGTACAGTTGACTATGGGCTCAAGTATGAAGCGATTCAAAAGATTAACTTGGAGGTTTATGTGGATTCAGATTGGGCAGGTAGGGCCATTGATAGGAAGAGCACTTTGGGGTGTTTCTTTAGTATGATATCAGGTGTGATATTTTGGTTTAGCAAGAAGCAGTCTTGTGTGGTGCTGAGTACAGCCGAGGAAAAATATGTTGCCACTTGCTCGACTATTTGGGAGGTAGTATGTTTCTTTTGAAAACTACTATTTGATTCGATTGATTTGACTTGCATTTTTGTATGATGTAGAGAGGAGCATTGAAGCTCTGGTATGTGATCCAGATCAATATCTCTCGAAAGAGGGAGTTCTATCATAGCCGATGAGACACGTTGTTTGAGCATAAAATCTTGGTGAAGCACATAGGCTGCTCAAATATAAAGTTAGAGGAAATTTGGGGTCTAAAATGGGCCTTATAAGAAAATGCACCAACAATAATTTTTGTGAGTTGGAATTAAAGAACCAATATAATTTCAATCAAATGAGTCAACCATAATGGTTGAATTGACATATTTGTCATAAAAGAAAACTACTTTTTTTGTTCGTATTTTCGACATATCTCCCAGTGTTTTTACGGAAATTTCAAGTGGCAGAGCTCGTTGGATGTGGAATTTAATTTCACATCCAATGAGTAGCCACACTGCATACTTTTGATGGACCCCAGTAACCCAGAAACAAGAAATACCTGAAAAAATGTGATGATGACATCATCATCATGTTTTTTCAGGTATTTCTTGTTTTTGGGGTAGCGCAGTCCATAAAAAGTATGCAAAGTGGGTACTTGTTGGATGAAAAATTAAATTACACATCCAACGAGATCTCTTACTTAGAATTTGAGTAAAAACACAAGGAGAAATGTCCAAAATACGAACACAAAAAGTAGCTTTTTTCATTCTTCCTCCAAAATTAATAACTATTATTTTATTATTTTCCATAGGAGGCCAATTTTAGACCTCACATTTCCTCTAATGATATTCATGTAGGTTTTCCTCGAATGTAATCATTCCTGGTGAAGCTCGCAAGTTATCCTTGGACATAATCATCCCTAATGTGATTATATGCTAGAAATGGTCAAAGTGAAGTTTGATTACTTCAAGGAGAATCTTGGTGTTCTCCAGATAGAGTTCCTTCCAAGGGGAAGTGATCATTCCATGATCCTTACTGACATGGTGGTAGGTGGCACCTCCCATGGTCAGATGTAAATGGAGAGCCCTTCTGACATGGTGGCAGGCTAGGCCTCCCATGGTTAGATGTAAGTGTAGAACCTTTCTGAAATGGTGGCAGGCTGGGCCTCCCATGGTTAGATGTAAGTGCAGATCCTTTCTGACACGGTGGCAGGCTGGGCATCCCATGGTAAGATATAAGTGTTGATCCTTTCCAACATGGTGGTAGGTCAGGCTTCCCATGGTCGGATGTAAGTGTTGAGCCCTTCTGACATGGTTGCAGGCTGGGCCTCCCATGGTTGGATGTAAGTGTTGGGCCTTTTTGACATGATGGCAGGCTAGGCCTCACATGGTTGGATGTAAGTGCTAGGCCTTTCCGACATGGTGGTAGTCTAGGCCTCCCATGGTTGGATGTATGTGCTGATCCTTTCTGACATGGTGGTAGACTGGGCCTCCCATTCTCATATGTGAGTGCTGGGAATTTCTGACATGGATACTGGACGTGTTCCTCCCATGGTCAGATATAAGTGATGGGAGTGCCTTTCTGACATGGATGATGGATGTGTTCCTCCCATGGTCAGATATAAGTGTTGGGAAGGCCTTACTGACATGGATGTTGGATGTGTTCCTCCCATGGTCAAATATAAGTGTTGAAGAAGATGAATACCTACATGGAGGATTGGTCTACAACTAGCATGAAAAAGGGTTGCCTCTATAGAACTTCCTGTGACGAGTAGAATTGCGAGATAGCACCATTTGATCGAGATAGTGAGAGAAAGGATGATGATCCAGTGATGATCTAGCTTTAATGATGATCCAATGGTGATCCAGCTTTGATGATGATCCAATGACAAAGGCTTGTGCTAATGAATTGTATTAAGAGAATACGTTCCTAGTTAATAGGGAGTCTTGATGTATTTGTAACTTCAAAATGTATTCACTTGTATATTTCATATATTGTCTATCATTTGTCCCCCATGTTCCTATTAGGAGAATCATTAATGTAATAAATTCATGTAAAGTCATAGACATTAACCCTCCTTGTTGGTCTGGGGGCAAAGTCCCCATAGTTGTGAGGCACTAGGGCTATTAGACACTCCTAGAAAAGTTGGTAAGTAATTCTCAAGTTGGAAACTAGTATAAATAAAGAGTGAACCTCTCTATTTAAGACACACACTCACCCAACTATAGTGCATAGGTGAGAGAATAGGAGCTTACACTAGTGAGAGAGAGAACAACTGTTGGACATCATCTTTTCGTCTTTGGGTTTTACTGATGTAATTGGTGCTCATTCTATCTCTCAGGAAGTTGTGGGGTTTTCTCCTTTATGGTTTCCCCGAGGAAAATATTTGTGTCTATTATCTCTTGTGATTGATTGTTGTGCATGTTATTCAATCAGATAAGATCCTAAGATCAAATTGCTTAAATGATAAAAATCCAATAGATCATGTGCTGTTAATTGATTAGACTTGTGGTTTGATAATTTTGTTTGGGCATATCATAGGATTAGATCCTGGATACAATTGATTGAAATGAGAATAAGTGTAAGAACATGTTCTAGGTTTTATAATGTGAATTCATGGTCTAGCTAAGAGATTCCACCAATGCAATGTGCAAGGAATGTCTATGTCTTGTTATGTTTAAAGGTATAATGGGTTTATTTTAATTTGTTGTTAACGTTTGATTTGTATGTAATGAGGTAACAACATACACGCAATCCATCATGGTAGTTGATGTTTGGGCCAGTTTAAATATTTGATGTATAATTTATGAAATGAAATATGTAAAATACCTCAACCAATCCTGGATAGGATTCGACGGTTGGATTGAATTAACGATACCTACAAATGTTATATTATTTTCATAGAATGCAATATAATGTTTATTTAAATGTTTGGTTGGTGTTACAATACAATGTCTATGGCTATTTCTAATATGGAAACAAAAACTTTATCGCTGGCAATATGAAATCTGCTAGCATTTTGGATTTATGTTTGAGGGTATGAATTTAATGGTTTAAGAGATTTGATCTCTGGTTAGTTTGTTTCTTTCAGCTTGTAGTTATTAGTTATTTTAAATGTTTTGAAAATGGTTTTAAATTAAATAGCTCAGATATTGGAACTCTATTCTGCATGTTTATAATTTATAAATCGTTTATTTTAATGAAATATATGGTTAACTTTACATTAATGTTTGAGCAGAATCCAGTAGCTAGTTACCTTAATAACCAAGGTTTAAATCGAAGATATATTTGTTGAAAATTAAAATCAATACTAAGAGAATTTAAACTATAAATTCCTATATAGGAAATATTGGTTGATTTTAATGTTTAAGCAAATAAATCAACATGTAACATAAAATCTATCCCTAAATTTTATGTAGAGATAGCTCAGGATAAGATTCTATAAGAAAATGAAAACCTAGCTGAAGCATGCATTTGATGTACATATTTTCATCCAAGATTATAAACCCTACTTAGTAAAATATGTAAGAACTTAGAGAAGGTGAAAACCTCATACCTGCAATTTGTAGTTTATTGATGGCTAGAACCCTGCACAATCAAGCACACATAATTAATAAGAACATATAAATTAATTACCTCAGATCTGTCAACCGAATAACTTCAGAACTACCACATTCCACCCAATGATGACCCAGAATCATTCTTGGTTTCAATATCGATTCCCCAGAGCTAGTTCCAACATGCAAGTAGTCTGGATCTCCTAAAGGTAAGGATTATCTTATCTGGAATTTAGGTTCTAAATAAGATTGTTTTTACTTTCAGAATGCTCTCCAAAATTATTAGGAAAGTGATGATCAACTAGAATAGAATGGATATCCCCAAGCCTTTCTTTGTCTTGGGTCTTTATAGACCATCTTTAGGAAAAAGGGATTTTAAATTTTAGTTATATCAAGAATCATTTATTTTCTTGAAATAACATTTTACTTGATTTATGTGAAATTAATATTTATTTAACTTAAGTTAGGAACTCTTTGACTAGTTCCAATTTTGAATGTTTAGGTATTAAATATTTATTTAATCCTCTTAATAAATAATAATACATAGGTTCTTTATTTATTAACTATAGTTACTATTATTTCTTTATAATTAATACACATGATTACTCTTTTATGCATAATGTATATATAAAATACACACACACACACACACACACATTCATTATTACCATTTACTTTAGGTATCATATAGCATGATCCAAATCACATGGTACTTTCATTGGCTTATAATCATTTCTTTTATTAAGGCCTTGGGGTAAGGCTACTCAACTAAGTTAGGAAGCTCTAAACCTCCTTGCATCTTGGATTACCTCGTATCTCGTGGTAGTTCTTTAGTGCTTGGTGAGAAACAAAAATTCAAAATTTCTTTTAATCAACTTAAAATTAAGTAATATGAGGTCGGTGTTTTATCAGATTCATTTTCACTCGACACAATTAATTTTGAGTAACTCCTAGCGTTATTTAGAGCCCACACTCAACACTAAAAAATAGGATTTATACTTAGTGCAATTATAGAGCCTATCACTCAACACTGATGCTAGGATGTACTTGCATAATACACCTAGGGATACAATGACCAAGGATCCAATGTTCTAGATCTTATGCTCAACATCAATTTGGAATTCTTTACGGCTTATTCCAAACACTTCGAAGTCTTATATTTTCATGTGCTTCAGATCTTATTGTCAACACAAACATTTCATAACTCATTCTCTTTTGATATCACACTCAACAAAAACATTTCATAACTTATGTTCTCTAGAGCTCGCGCTAAACAGAAACATCAAAACCCTCATGTTCTCCAGATATCACGCTCAACACAAACATCAAAACACTGATGTGCTCTAGATCTCGTGCTCAACACAAACATCAAAACACTCATGTGCTCCAGAGCTCGTGGTCAAAACAAAATATCATCAATTATGTGCTTCGGGGTCCACGCCCAACACATGCAATCGCATACGTGCTAAATAAAACATATGCATTAGCTTACACACAATATATCTAACAAATTATCATATTCATGTGCAGTGGGGTTTTACGCCCAATATACAAAATATAAACATGTTAAAGGATCATCATATGCAATGGGACTTATTCCCATTAGGGTTAGGTTAAAATTCAGGATATTACAGTTATGCTCAACACAAACATTTCATAATCCATGTGCTCCAGAGCTAGCACTCAACACAAATGTCAAAACACTCATGTGCTGTCGATCTCATGCTGAACACAAAATCTCATCAATCATGTGCTTTAGGGTCCACAACCAACACATTTATAGAACTCAATCATGCAATCAATCTTTTGCACATTCTATAACAATAATCATCTAAGTATATGTTTTTTAAGGTAAATCACATAATATAGTCAATATATCATCCTACGGTGATGCTCTTGTCCAGCACGGTCCATGCCGAGCATGTACATTGGCATACATGCTAAGTAAAACATATGCATTATATTATGCCCAATATATCTAACAAATCATCATACTCATGTGCACTGGGGTCTTTTTCCCAATATACAAAATATAAGTATCAAAGCAACATCGTATGCGATGGGGCTTATGCCCATTAGTGTTAGGTCAAAATTTGGGATATTATACACATCTTAAGACTTTATCCCGATTATTTGATACATACTCAAGTACAATATTACAGGCTTAAGTAAAATATTATAGCCTAGGACGTTGTCTATAGAAAAAATCATAATTAGAGTTTCAATCAATTTTTAATGTTTGATTCAAAATTTAGTAGATAATAGAAAATTTATGAATCTTATGAGAAGAAAAAAATATGAGTTTATTAATATACTAAGCTTCAATAATTATATTTGTTTATTTCATTATGAACTAATTACCATTACAAGTGGTACCTACAAAAGCAAGATCAATGCAGGAGGCAAGTTTTCACTTTCATAGCTACGAGTAGATTGTAACTAGGCGTGCTTAATTTAGCAGGAGAGAGAAAATTTCTTAAAAATACTCTTAGGTAAAAGAATCATAAATCATGGATGATTCACACTCAAACTAAAGAAATCCCATTCTTGTAGCAACCTTTATGAAGGAGCTATAACCTACCTAGAACTGAAAAACAAGTTAGTTTTGAGAAAAAATTACCTTAAAAGTAACTATAAAGTTTTATGTTGTTGACCAAGGATGGTTAAAAATGATTCTAATTGAATATTTTATTTATTTAAATAACTAAAAGAGGAGATACCTATCCAAAGAAGACTGTTAAAGAGTGTTCACCGATCTGCTAGAAGGAATGATCTCCTGTAGAAGACGAAAATGACAAGTGGTAGCATTATCATTCACTTTCTAGTTGTTGCAGGAGGAAACATCCCTAAAATTGTGGTCATGTTCCCTGGAAAGATGAACTGAGTAGGTGGATCATTTAATTACAAAATTGACTCAATGACATAGGAAAGCTTATATATACCATCGAATGAGTAGGAGGCTCACTAAATTCTATGTGATTAGAGCATTGTGATCTTGTTAGAAACTACAAATTCAGGCACACAAGAGGAACTAGATGAGGGGAGAGATAAAGTGATTTGTTGAGAGTTAAGTCTGCAAGTGAGTTCGCTAAGTTACAGAGATTACTCTGTAGGATTCTACACAACATCTTCATCCTGGTGGTTCATTGAATATGCTTGGGGGTCCTAAAGAAACTGATCTCAGCTGCTTTTAGGACACGGTTGGGAGGAACGGTCTTCTTTGGGTGTTTGTCCCCTTCCACAGTTAGCAGGTTCTAAGTTTTTTTTCTTATGAATCTTAAGTTCATATTATTTTAATCTGCATAAATCTATGAATGTTAATGTTTCCAAAACCGTTATCTACTCGTTGTAATTGAGTAGGATATCATTCTATTGACCATAGATTTGTCAATTTTATTGTATATATAAGAGTTTCCTAGTGAAATTAGTAGTTATTGTATTTAAAGTAGTATCATATTTATGTATATAAATATTCTTTGTTTTCATGGTGTACTTAGATAAATAGTAATTAATATTTCTTTATTTTTATATTAAAACCCTTATAGTTAAATTCAAGGGTTAAATTAGAAGATATCTTTGTTTAAATTAAAACTACAAATATTTTGCATTTAGAGTCTAAACCTTTCTTTTTGCAATCTGTAGATTCGCAAGCTCTCTATTTAAATAAAATCATACATGTTATATACCAAACAATAGACTCAGGATCATAATTATAAATACTTATCTATATTTATAAATCCTACAATTATCATCCAATATGGCCTAAAGGCCTATTTATTTAAAAAGTAAACAACCAATATCTATATAGCTGAAAGGATTAAACTTTTATAGGAAGATAAACTAGGGTTTAAGACTTATTCAAAAACCACACAGAAGTTGACTATTCAACGAAAATCTTAATATTGAATGTTGTATGAGAATGATAGTAAATTTTTATAGTATTTAATAAAATATCACTATTTATTACTATCTAAAAATCATTATTTCATGGTTTGAGATCGAATCCGATAAGGCTAAAAATCCCCATTATTCTATGTAATAACCAAACAGTAAAACCCTTAGATACATGTTATTGTAAGAGAAAAGCGATAAACAAGTTAAAATCCATTTATACGCACGAGTCACAGAAACACTTTCACTTAACCAACTATTCAAAGATAAGAAACCAAGAATTAAACCATGAAATGCCATTGACCAGTCGCAATCCTTTTGTTGTGCGCCGTGACATTTTATAATCCGGCTGTAAATCTTGTTTTAGAAACCACTACATAACAAATTACAGAGTAAATACAAAATGTTAATACAGGCATTTTGGGAAAATTGATAAAAATTTATAGAATATTTATTTATGCATCTAAAGAATATGAATTATCTAATAGCCCTGGAAGCCAAAATAAATATTGGTGTACAAAAAATATACTGTAACAAATACATAATACTTTCATAGAGAAGCATCGAAGGAAAAACACGAATTGTATCATGCGATAGGATAAAACCTTTTATTCTATAAATAGTCTAGTTTTATTTCTTGAAAATGTAAAACCCAGTTCAAAATGAAAAACAAGAATACCCCCAGTCTGTAATAAAACAGTTATAGAATGATTTTGAATAGTTGTGATGCCATAAAATCCTTCACATAAACAAAATTACATTCAAATATTCTTATAGCTTCTACGCATACTCATAGTATGTTCAACATTTTAAATAGTAAGCTCTAAAATATTTTCAAAGCCATCGCTCTTTGCCAGAAAATGCCATTAAGGAAAAATACCATATGGTTACCATTTAACGGTTACCATTTGAACCCTATTAACTTCCCAACAAGACCATTCCAAAAGGGAGGAAACACTGTACATTGCAACAAAGACCCAAGGTTCAAGGCTATAGGGTCTTACTAGATCCCACAACACCAACACCCATGACCCAAAATCCTCCAACTTCTATGAGTCTTCCTCACCTTCCAGCTAAAAAAAAACAGAAGTTAAAACTTATCAAAATCAACTTACAACGTTTGGAAATAATTGTTTAAATAAAATGATGGAATATTTTTTTACCTGGGACGACGATGCACCAATATTTATGAAGGTTGGTCAACACCATGGATGCAGCCAAGCACAATTATTGTATATGATTTCAGAGCTATTGCAGATACATAGGAACCAAGTGTTTTCAACCAAAACAAAGATATAGGAAAACAAAGCTGAGAGGGTTGAGAGCCCTCGACTCTTCACACTTCACGATAGTGAAAATTCACAAGCCCATTGGCCTTTCATGCTAGGATTTAACTCCTATGATGGCCATCTATATAGAAATTAAAACCCTTCACATGGTCTTATCTTAAAAACCCCACCTACCTCAATGTGCTGTAGATATTTCACCCATTGTCCTATAGTCTAGAAACTGTTCGTTGGTTATGCATTTTTATATTAAAAACATTTAATATCATGCTTTAAACATTTCTTTTCATATGTTGTGGCATCATCCCTTTCTTACCCAACCCCTAGCCAAGTTAGGATAACGTTGGTACTCTACCTTTGGCTTAGTTTGTTAAGATTTCTTTACAAGAGTAAACCCCCGAGCGAGCTCTAACACCTACGTAAAAAAAAGTAATGCTCTAGCTTAAATAATCTAAGTAAGAACCTCCTTTCCTCATAACCCTCATCTCAAAGCAGGGTATGTTGGAAGTGGGCATAAATAGTTTAAGGAAAAAAAATTGACGAATCCATGGTAAACATGTCTAAGACTACAAAGTACAACTTATGACAAAAGATTACAATACATAAACACTTTGAACTAAGTAAAAAATTTAAATCTAATAGAGTTATGTTTTATCGAATGGTTATGTCATAAATATATGTCGATATTGTGTTGTTATGTCATCAAATGGTTGGACATTTGTTATGAGACAAACATTAGATAAGTTTCAGTTTGTAGATTTCTGCGGTGAGATAAGTTGTTCGGAAAAACCCTAAAACAAATTAGATAATTTATGAATATGTAAGTTATTGTATATCATTATGAGCAATGCTGTTACATAGGATAAACCCTAAAAATGTCTATGACCTTAAAATGTCTACTGCGGATTGTCCGGAAAAACCCTACAACAAATTAGATAAGTTATGAATATGTAAGTTATTGTATATCATTATGAGCAATGTTGTTACATAGGATAAACCCTAAGTAATATTTTTATTTATGTATGCTTTTTGAGTTGTTACATGTGGTATGAGAGCGAGTTTCCAAACACTAGGCCTGAATATTG
The DNA here is from genome assembly GCA_001517045.1 of Pseudotsuga menziesii. Lineage (NCBI taxonomy): Eukaryota > Viridiplantae > Streptophyta > Pinopsida > Pinales > Pinaceae > Pseudotsuga > Pseudotsuga menziesii. The sequence continues at coordinate 308,402 of LPNX010481482.1, forward strand.
GCTCAACTCGCATCCAAATCAAGAAAAAAATGAAAAAATACTGACTATGTTTAAAAATGATTTATGTACAGAAATACAAACTTTTATTTCTCACGAAATGGAAGGACTAGAAGAATATGCTTAAGATGAATCCCATCATAATAATACAGATAATATATGTATGGGGAATTAAATAATCAACCATTTGAATAGCTTCAAACTGTAAAATATTTAAGAGCTGAATTACAAACTATAAAGGAAGATAATGAAATAATCTTAAGAGCACAAGAAGAACTGAATGAAATATTACTAGATTAAATACACAACAAAGGAAAGGAATATAAAAGAAAAGAACATGAAACCAAGTTTGGAACAGTAGCATACAAACGTAAAGGTAAGAAGTTGAAATTTTTCGATAATGAAAGTAAATATTCTTCAAGAATTAAAGTAAGGTCACACAAAGAAAAGTATAAATATTCTAGTGAAATTAGTGATACCGATAGTAGCCCTAAAAATAGGAAATATAAACCCTATGAAGAAATCTCAGGAGAATTTAAGAAGATAAAACCCCCTATGTTTAACGGAGAGGTGGAAAAGGGTGAAGAAGTTGAGGCATGGCTGTCTGGTATGAAAAAGTACTTTAAAAAATATAACTACTCAGATAGGCTGAAAGCTCGGATGTCTATATATAACTTAACCGAAAAGGATGACATATGGTGGAAGGATATAAAGAGAGTTAAAAACATTAAGGAAAAATATGTAACCTCGAGGATTTTTAAGAAATACTTCAAAAGAAAATTCGTATCTGAACAATATTATGAAGAAAGAGCTAAGGAGTTTTATGATCTTAGACTAGGTTCAATGTCTATGAACAAACTAAGTAGTAATTTTTTTAAGTTTATTACATTATGTACCTTATATAATAGACAATAACACTAAGATACAGAGTTTTTTGAGTTGTTTACCTCTTAGTTTCAAGGAAACGATTGAATTTGATAATCCAAAAACCCTTGAAGAGGAAATGAGGAAAACTAATTTATGTTATGAAGAAATAAAAAATAAGAAAGAAGGCATACCTAACTAGAAAAATAAAAGAACAAGTAACTTTGATCAGAGAAGGAAATGTTTTAATCCCAACAAAAGTTTCAGAAACAATTCCCAAATTTGTTCTAAGAATAATTATCAAGGAACATATTTCAAAGGTAAAACAATACAAAATTTTATAGCACCAAAAAGCAAAGACATGCCTAATAATTATGTTAAAAACAATGAACAAAGAGAACCTGTGAAATTTTGGGAATGTTAGGGACCTAATTATGCAAAGGATTGTCCAAATAGAAATTGGAATTTCAACAATGTGCATACAATTCAAGAGGAAGAAACTATTGGTGATGTAGCAAATAAATTTTCTAGAATTAATGCAGCCTTGGAGAATTGACAGGATGATCACCAAACATCCATGGTGGAAATATTAGGTATGATACAGAACAAACCTATTTATATTATGATAGAACGAGGTGCTAGTTTAAGCAATGTGTCACCTAGTATAGCAGCAATATGCAATTTACATTTGAAAAAATTTGAAAAGTTTTTGTTGGTTCAGTTAGCTACAAGAACCAAAAGAAAAGTAGTTAGCTATGTTGAAAGCAAACCATAACATCCTTACATAAAGAGGGAAAACGTTTTGTATGGGATCTAAAGTGTAAAGAACGTTTTAATAAGTTAAAAGAATTGTTAACTAATGCACCTATATTAAAAATAGTAGATCCAAACAACGACTTTGTTGTGTGCACTGATACATGCAATGAGGTTTTGGGTGGAGTACTAACACAAGAAGGTCACGCAATAGCATATGAGTCAAGAATGTTAAAAACACATGAAAAAAATTATGCCACTTACTATTTAGAGTTTGAAGCCATAAAGCATGCTTCGAAAATGTGGTGCCATCATCTAATCGGTAGAATATTTTTATTAATGTCTCATAACATAAGTGTGAATTACTTGTTTGATCAACGCAAGGCAAGCAAGATTGTTAGCTTTCCTTAGCGAATACGATACTAAGATCAAACATATAAATGGAAAGGAAAATAAGGTGGTCAATTCTTTATTTAGGAATATAAGACTGAATTTTATAGGCATTGTTAGCCGGTAAAAAAATTAATTGGAAGATAAATTGGAAAATGGAGTAAAATTTGATAAAGAATATCAAAATCTAAGAGAAAAAGTAATAGAAAATAAATCTAAAAATGTAAAAAATATTTTAGTTTGAATGAAAAAGGAATAATGCTGTATAAAAATAGATTATGTACATAATACACAAGAAATTAAATTGTTGATCTTAAATGAAGTACATAAAATTCCTTATTGAGGACATCTAGGTTATCAAAAGATGATAACAATGCTAATTAAATATTATTTTTGGCCTAATATGAAAAATGAAGTAGTTGAATAAACAGCTAGGAGTATAGAATTCCAACTAGTTAAAGTGGAGCATTGACACCCAGTAGGTCTGTTGCAAACATTATCAATCTCCGATTGGATATGGGAAATTAAGAGCCTTGATTTCACAACATGACTCCCTAAAAATCAAAAGAAAAATGATTATGTAATGGTAGTGGTAGACAAACTTAGCAAGGAAGCTCATTTTATACATGTTAAAACTACTTAGTAAAGTTGCTAATATTGGTGGAATTTTTATGAAGGAAATCTTTCATTTGCATGGAATTCCTAAGGTAATAATTTCTGATAGAGATCCTAAGTTTACTAGTAATTTTTGGAATTCATTGTTTAAAGGACTAGATACTAAATTAAGTTTTAGTACTTCTTATCATTTACAAACGGATGGACAAACATAACTAGTAAATCAAGTTTTAGAATATACGTTAAAAGAGGAAAGACATATCCAAAGGAGACTATTGAAGAGTGTTCACTGACCCACTAGGAGGAATGATCTATTGTAGAAGACCAAAATGACAAGTGGCAGCATTAGCATTCACTTTCTAGCTGTTGTAGGAGGAAACATCCCTAAAATTGTGGTCATGTTCCCTGGAAGGAGGAACTGAGTAGGTGGCTCATTTAATTACAAAACTTACCAAAATACCTAGGAAAGCTTATATATACCATCGAATGAGCATGAGGATCACTACATTCTCTGTGACTAGAGCCTTGTGATCTTGCTAGAAACTGAAAAGTTAGGCACACAAGAGGAATTTGATGAGGGGATAGATAAAGTGATTTGATGAGAGTTAAGTATGCAAGTGAGTTTGCTAAGTTGTAGAGATTACTGTGTAGGATTCTACCCAACACATTCATCCTCGTGGTTCAATGAACAAGCTCAGGTGTCCTAAATAAAGTGATCTTGGATACTTTTAGGCGACGGTTGAGAGGAACGATCTTCTTTGGGTGTTTGTCCCCATCGACAATTAGAAGGTTCTAAGTTGTTTTGGTTATGAATCTTAAGTTCAGGTTGTGTTTAATCTGGAAAAATCTATGAATGTTAAAATTTCCAAATCCGTTATATGTTCACTGCAATCGAGTAGGATATTATTCTATTGACCATAGATTTTTCCTAGTGAAATTAGTAGTTACTGTATCTAAAATAGTATCATATCTCTATATACAAGTCTTGTTTGTTTTCATCGTGTACTTAGATAAATAGTAATGAATATTTCTTAGTTTTTCTATTAAAAACCTTACAGTTATATTGAAAGGTTAAATCTGAAGATATCTTCGTTTAGATTAAAACTACGATTCTTTTACATTTATAGTCTAAAGACTTATTTTTGGAATCCATATATTCACAAGCTCTTCGTTTAAATAATATCATACATGTTCTCTACCAAGTAATAGACTTAAGATCGTAATTATAAATACTTATATATATTTATAAATCCTACAAGTATTATCCAATACGGCCTAAAGGCATATTTATTTAAAAAGTAAACAACCAGTATCTATATAGCCAAAAGGCTTAAGCTTTTATAGGAAGATAAACTAGGGTTGAAGACTTATTACAAAATTCACATAGAAGTCGACTATTCAACGCAAATATTAATATCGAATGTTGTATAACAATCATAGTAAAGTTTTAGAGTATTTAATAAAATATCACTATTTATTGCTATCTAAAAATTGTTATTTCAGGGCTTGAGATCAGAGCGATAAGCATAAAAATACTCATTATTTTATTTAATAACCAAACAGTAAAACCATTAGACACATGTTATTATAAGAGAAAATAAATAAACAAGTTAAGAACCATTTAAACACGGGAGTCGCATAAGCCCTTTCACTTAACAAACTATTCAAAGTTAAAAAACCAAGCATTAAGCCATGAAATGCCATTGACCGACAACAATTATTTTGTTGCAGGTCATAATCTTTTATAATCTATATGTAAATATTCTTTTAAAAACCAATGCATAACAAATTATAGAGTAAGTAAAAAATGTTACTACACGCATTTTGGGAAAACTGATAACAATTTATAGAATATTGATATATGCATCTTGATAGGTATTATAACTCCCGATTCAATTCTATTCATGGCTAATGCATACATTTATATATTACATGTGATGGTTGAGCTTCATCAACCTTTTCACCTTCCTATGTAACTGTTCAGCTTCCTACATAACTATTTATTTATTTATTTACAATATATAATCCCATCGGATTATATTCTAACAATCCCCCTCTTAATACGAAGGGGTGTTCGTAAGTCCGAGCATGTTTCTGAATCTTTCAAACTTTTCTTGTCCAAGCGCTTTGGTGAAGATGTCTGCAACTTGATCATTTGTGGAACAATGTCAAAGATGGACTGTCTTGGCCTCTACATGATGTCGAATCAAATGATACTTTGTGTTGATGTGTTTGGTTCGATCATGGAATCTAGGATTCTTAGCCAGCTTGATTGCAGAAGTATTGTCGACCAATAATGGAGTGGAATTTTCTTGTTTTTCTTGTAAATCTTCAAGTATCTTCCTGAGCCATACTATTTCTTTCGTTGCTTCAGCTGCAGACACACATTCTGCTTCTGTTGTTGAATCTTCCGGAACTGACTGTATGCGTGATCTCCATGAGACAGCTGCTGATCCAAGACTCATAGTGTATCCATAAGTTGATACTCCTGTCTCCTTATCGCCATCAAAATCTAAGTCTGAGTACCCAATAATTTTGAAGTCATCCACTTTAGAGTACTTGAGTCCAACGTCTTGAGTCCCCTTCAAGTATCTTAGAACTCTTTTTGCAGCTGACCAGTGTCCTTCACAAGGTTTATGCATGAACCTTGAAAGTATGCCAACAACATAATAAATATCTGGTCTAGTTATTGTAAGCTAGATAAGACTTCCTACAAGTTGTCGATACTTGGTCGCATCCTCAAATTCTTTTCCTTCGCTTGATGTGAGCTTAATTTTCCGTTCCATTGGAGTAGATATAGGGTTGCATTCTGTCATGCAAAATTTGTTTAGTAGTTCTCCAACATATTTTTTCTGAGATAGGAATATGTACTTAGGATGTTGAGTGACTTCAATTCCTATGTAATAGTGGAGATGTCCCATATCTGTCATTTCAAAGATCCTTTTCAAATCTTTCTTTATGGATGATATATAGCTCTCATTGTTCCCTGTCATGAAAAGATCATCTACATACACCACAAGATACACAACAGATCTTCCAACTTTATTTATAAATAGTGTTGCATCATCAAGATCAAAATGTTTGAAATTTAACTTCAAAAGATGCTCGGTTAACTTTTCATACCATGCGCGAGGTGCTTGTTTTAGGCCATACAAGGATTTGACAAGCTTGCCTACCTTTTCTTCTTTTCCTTTCAAAACAAAGCCTTCTAGTTGAGACATGAAGACATTCTCTTTCAAATATCCATTCAAGAAAGTAGTCTTCAGATCCATCTGATGAACTTTCCACCCTTTCTGAGCAGCTAAAGAGAGTAAGGTACGGATGGTAGCCCATTTTGTTGTAGGAGAAAATGTTTCTTCATAGTCAATTCATTCCTTCTGTGCATAGCCTTTTGCTACAAGCCTCGCTTTGTGCTTGTCAAGTGAGCCATCTGATCTGTATTTGTTCTTGTACACCCACTTGGAGCCAATTGGTTTGGTTCCAACTGGAGGGTCAACCAGCTTCCAAGTTCCATTCTCCATGAGTGCATCATACTCATTCTGCATAGCTTCTTTCCACTCAACTTGAGTAGAAGATTCTTCAAAGGAATTTGGTTCAAAGTTAGCAGATAAATTAAATTCACAATCAAATGATACATCCATGTCATCACCTGAATTATCTGCTTCTCCTCCATGTCTTTTCGAACTTCTCATTCCCGTCTTTCCAACTTCATCCAGATGGACACTTTCAAGTGTCTTTGTGGCCCATTTAGGAATCTTCCATGATGGTCCTGGTTGATCAGCTGGTGGTGCTTCATCGTTGATTGAGAGTCTTTCAATTTTCTTAATCACATCATCCAGTTGAATCTCTTGATCAGGTGAAGTAGCAGGAACTTCTTCATGCGGGGGAGTTGGTGCTTCATATGGAAATTCCAAAGGTTGATCCAGAATAGGAATCCCCCTTTCAAGGTTTGGAATTTCATATTCATTTTCAGAATATGTCTTTGGATGAGGATAACTTTCCAAATGATCAAGTTGTCTCTCAATGGACTGGTAATTTTTATTAGTTTCAAGAAAAATGACATCTCTGGAAATAACAAACTTCTTGTTTACCTCATCATATAGACGGTATATCTTGGAGTATTCTTTGTACCCCAGGAAAATGCATTTTCTGCTTTGAGAACCAAGCTTGTTTCTTTGCTCCTTTGGAATCAAGGCATAACAGGTGGAACCAAAAACTCTGAGATGCCTGACTGAAGGGATATGGCCAAACCACATTTCATGTGGAGTCTTGTTATCAAGTGCATTTGAGGGACTTGTGTTTCTCAAATATGCTGCACATTTTACTGCATCACCCCAAAACATTAGTTTTACATTCTTGGAAAACATCATTGAGCAAACCATATTCATTATGGTTCTATTCATTCTTTTTGCTACATCATTTTGTTGAGGATTGTAGGGAACTGTAGTGTGATGTGCAATTCCATGTTGGCGAAGATAATTTTCAAAATCATTTGAAGTGTATTCTTTCCCATTACCAGTACAAAGTGTACCAATATTTTATTGTGCTTGTTTTTCTATCAATGCATGAAAGTCTTTGAATGTTTGAAATGCTTCTGATTTTTTCTTTAAACAGTAAATCCAGCACATTCTTGAGTAGTCATCAACAAATGTCATAAAATACTTATTCCCATTTGCAGGAGGAGTTGCCATTGGGCCACATAAATCAGAGTGCACTAATTCTAATTTCCTACTTGCTCTGAAATTAGATTCATGGAATGGAAGCTTACTTTGTTTCCCTAACATACATGCATCACATTTATTCTTCTCTTTGGGAATGGTGGGAAAACCAAATAGACCATTCTTTCTCAACAAACGAAGACTGTTATAATTTAGATGACCAAATCTTGCATGCCACAATGAACTAGATAACAAATTAACTTCTCCATGCTGAGATAGGTAGGCATAGTTCTGAACTGTTGCAGATGAACCCTTTAGCTTCAGCAGCTTCCCATCTTCGTATCCAGTCATGATGACTTGGTTGTCAGAGGACTTTCTTATTTCTATGATTCCATTAAACATGTGGATGGAATGGCCTCGCTGTCGAATCTCCACCAAGGACAGCAGGATTCTCTGCAACTCTGGAAGATAGAGAACATTCTTCAACAAGAAATCAGGGAATCCAGGCATCTTCAATCGAATGGTGCCCATTCCCTTTGGTTTAAGACTTGACTTATCTGCAAAGTAAACTATGCCATCTATTGTTTCATTAAGTTATTCAAAATAGTCTTTTCTAAATGTCATGTGTGATGTTGCACCAGTATCAAGCAGCCAACAATCTTTGTAAGATGAAAGTGAAGTCATTTCATTAATTCCAAGATTGCAATGTGCAACAATACAATGAGCAGAATCAGAATATTTACTAGCATATTGGTTTTTATTATCATCTTTCTTCTGGTTATGCTTGTCTTTGATGGAGTCCCATGAAGCCCAACACTGATCTGATGTGTGCCCAGTATTTCCACAATGCTTGCACTGCAAATCTGATGTTTTTTTGAAGTTGTTTCTGCCCCCTCTGCCTCCGAATTTTCTTCTTCCTTTGCCTCTCTTGCTGCTCTCTCCTTTTGGATGGTCATTGGACTGGTCTTTGCCAACAAGGGCAGCACCAATAATAGATGCCAAAGAGTGCATCTCTAATCTGGAAATTGTAACTTACAAAATACTTAAAAAAGGATATGGGATGCAGGTTTAGATTCCTGCTCCTTTACATATTACAATATGATTCTGCAGCCTATACAAATAATTCTACAGCCCTATCAAAACAATCTTGCAGCTGCTTTATATTTAATTTTGCAACTCTATATCATTTGCTTTTAGAGTGCTATTACATGAACAACTCAAAACATCTTATGAAAAGACGCAATATTAATACAATGTATTATAGCAGAGTGGGTTCTCAACACTTTTACACTCTGCAAATTACATCATTCACACCTCATTATAAAGGTCATGGCTCACACTCATCCTTCGTAGGTTCATACATAAGACATATGCTCATCACTTAATACTCTCGGGCTCATACAATATCCATATTAGGTAAATATTTGTAGACAAACCCTATGCATATAAGTTTGGACAGAAGTTAGGGTTTGTGTAATCCAATGGTCACAAAATATTTTATCAGCAATATTTTATCTCCACGCTCTTGAATCTTCACAGTGTCTTCAAGCTTCATGCACAGCTTCACGGGTTCATTCTTCAATGCTTCAGTATTTAGACTCGGCCTCCATGCACTTCACAAGCAGTATTGAGGGAGAGAACCAGTTCGATTACAATATTCAGGGAGAGCACCAACTCTGATTACAATATTCAGGTGGAGAGCACCAGCTCGATTGCAATATTCAGGGAGAGCACCAGCAACACGCAGTCTTCAACGTAGTCAATGAACACCAATATTCAAGCTCCAACACAATTCTTTAAGCTCCAGTAACTCGCAACGATTTTTGTATTGACATGCACAAGAGGCCAGTATCATATCGAGGATCAACACCAGTTGGTCGTAACAACATCAAAGCAACATGTATATCTCTCAGTCTTGGACGACGAAGAACACACGCCAACCTGAAACATGGATACTGTCCGTCGTTTGCTTGCAAGTTTTGTTTCCAAACTTGTTACGAAATCAAAATAACAAAGAATATATAATATCCTGAAACTGGATGATGTGATTGACGTTGGCCTGAAAATGATATTTGATGCTGGAGATCGTGTACACCAATTCGTAGGAGAAGGACTTTGCTCAGCAACAAATGGAGGAAATATACCACAATGCAAAGAGGGTTGTTGAGTAGTCTAGAGGACCGCGGGCTCATACAATCATACTTTCATCACGAAAAAGTAGTCGTTACTCACGCAGAATTTAAAATTAACCACCAGACTTCTCGCGGGATTAGGGTTTATGCACTTCACGAGAAAAAAACTAGGGTTTTTGTATTTCCAATGACTAATTTCAATACTGAATAAAGTGTATTACCTCCACACAATTCAACGCCCTCAACTCTTCAAGGAATTATGCATCTGCTGCAGAAATCTCCTGCAAAGTCCGTGGCTCCTGTGCCTCGCAGATAGCCTGATCGAGTGCCGCAATAGCAAGGGCCTCAATATTGCAGTTTTGGAGATAAATAGAAAACGAGCAGTCCGCCGCAATCAATGGAGTGGGAAAATAACATGTGCAATGGAGAATGGGTAAACGTTGCAACAGCAATACACAACAAAAAAAGAACGGAGAGTCTTGGTCTATGGGAGAGAGACAAGTTACAATCTCTTGGCCTACGCATGAACTGTCACTCAGGTTGAAAGGAATATGGTAGACTCGTTGCACAATTCATATGCATGTAGAACTATAGGACTGTGCAAGCAAAGGGCGGATTGCACAGGCATGCAGGAATAACTCTACAATGAATTCACGCATACAATGAATGCACGCAGGCTGGCAGGAGAAACGTATGCGACTGGCAGACTGATGGAGCAGGAAGTCTGGCAATGGACTGGCAAGCAGAATTCCAGGACTGAAATGCATCCAGGCAGGAGTTACGGCAGAGAGCCAAGATCTAATACCACTGATAGGTATTATAACTCCCGATTCAATTCTATTCATGGCTAATACATACATTTATATATTACATGTGATGGTTGAGCTTCATCAACCTTTTCACCTTCCTATGTAACTGTTCAGCTTCCTACATAACTATTTATTTATTTATTTACAATATATAATCCCAGCGGATTATATTCTAACACATCTAAAGAATATGAATTATCGAATAGTCCCGGAAGCCAAAATAGAGCATGATGCACAAAAGGAATACTGTAGCGAATACATAATACTTCCAAAGAGAAGCATCGAAGGAAAAACAAAAATTGTATCATGAAATAGGATAAAACCTTTTGTTCTATAAATAGTCTAGTTTTATTTCTTGAAAATGTAAAACCCGTTTCAAAGTGAAAAACAAGAATACCCCCTTCCTGTAATAAATTAGTTATAGAATGATTTCGAATAGCTCTGATGCCATAAAAGTATTCACATACAGAAAATTAAAATCAAATATTCTTATAGCTTCTACGCAGACACGTAGTCTATTCAACATTTTAAATACTAATCTCTAAAATATTTTCAAAACCATCACTCTTTATTAGAAAATTCCATTAAGGAAAAATACCAGATGGTTACAATTTAGCAGTCATCATTCGAACCCTAGCAACTTCCCAACAAAACCACTCCAAAAGGGAGGAAACATTGTACATTGCACCAAACACCCAAGGGTCAAGGTCGTAGGGTCTTACTAGAGCCCACTGTTCCAACACTCACAACCCAAACTCCTCCAACTTCTGTGAGTATTCTTCACCTACTTGCTAATAAAAAGACAAAAGTTAAAACTTATCAAAATCAACATACAACATTTGGAAATAATTGTTTAAAGAAAACAATGGAATATTTGTTTACCTCAGATGACCATGCAACAATATTTTTGAAGGTCGGTCAATACCATGGATGTAGCCAATCATAGATATTGTAGATGATTCCCGAGTTGTTGTAGAAACATAGGAACCAAGTGTTTTCAGATAAACCACAAACAGAGGAAAACTGAGCCGAGAGGGTCGAGAGCCCACAATGCTTCACACTTCACCACATTACAAAGTCACAAGCCCTGTGGCATTTCATGCTAGGGTTTAAATCCTCCGATGGCTATCTAGATAGACATTAAAACCCTTCATGTGGTCTTATCTTAAAAACCCCACCTACCTCCATGCGGTGTAGATATTTTACCCATCGTCTTGTAGTTTAGAAATAGTTTCGTTGTTTATGCATTTTTATTTTAAAACCATTTACTATTATGCTTTAAGCATTTCTTTTGATATGTTGTGGTATCATCCCTTTATTACCCATCTCCTAGCGAGGTTAGGATACCTTTGGTACCCTACCTTTGGATTAGTTGGTTAGGATTTATTTACAAGAGTAAACCCTCCAACGAGCTCTAACACCCGTGTAAACACAAGTAATGATTTATCTTAAAGAATCTAATTAATACCCTTCTTTCCTCATAACCCTTGTATCAAATTAGGCTAAGTTGGCAGTCGACATAAGCACTTTAAGGAAAAAAACTTGACGAATACATGGTTAACATGTTTAAGACTACAAAGCACAACTTATGACAAAAGGTTACAATACATTAACACTTCAAACTAAGTAAAAAATGTAAATCTAGTAGAGTTATGTTTTCTTGAATAGTTATGTCATTAAGATATGTCGAAATTGTGTTTTCATGCAATCAAATGGTTGAGCACTGGTTATGATATAAACCTTAGATTAGTTATGAATATAGAAGTTAGTGTATTTCATTATGAGCAATGTTGTTACCTAGGATAAACCCTAAATAATAATTTTTTTTATGAATTTTTGAGTTGTTACAAAAGACATCTCCACATCCTAATAAAAATGTTATCCACAAATGAAAAAGTGGAATATAATTAATATTTTAAAATAGTTAGTGAAAAAAATAGATTTAAAACAATAATTAAAATTATACAAGTAACTATTTCAATAATAAATAATACTATATTAAAATGTTATATGTAATTAGCAATAAAGTATATAAATTAAAAGATATTCACTTATAAATTCATAGAAACAGATTAAAAAAATTACCAACATTCCGTTCCACTTGTTCCATGCAAAAGGTTTCCATAGATTTAATGCTCTAATATCGATAATTATTGGTCATCATCTCTTCAAGCTAAGTTAGTCTAACCAAATTGATTTTGTTTATTTCATGATGGACCAATCAAAATCATTATATTAGTTTCTCCCTAAACTTGATTTGCAAAATATTCAATCTAAGTGTCACTAGTGAGATTGTTTTGGAGGAAGAATGAGGCAACTTGGCAAGTTCAATCCATTAGAACAATGAAATTTTAATGGTGGATTATGTTTTTTAAGGGCTTTGTGAAGATTTCTGTTTCAAAGTTGTATAATATTTTCATTTTATAGTTTGCTAACTTTTATCATTATTTTTACTGATGGATTATGTTTCTTAAAGACTTTGTGAAACTTTCTCTTTTGGAGTTGTATAATATTTTTTTATTTTAATTAGCTTATTATTATTATTGTTATTATTTTTATTACTTAGTTCTATTTCTATTTCTCTTCTTTGTGAACATTTCCTTCTCTCTCACTTTGAGTGATATTAAAGTAAAAATTTTTAATATAACATCTCTTTTTTAATGTTTAAATATATACATATAAAAAATGTAGGTCATCATAGACGTATATGATTTTTTTTTACACGTAAAGAACATAAAGAAAAATGCATGGGTTAAAGAAAGTAGTTGATCTTGTGGAAAGCACAACTACTTTATGAAGTAGGAAATAATACAAGGAAAGGATGTAGTTTATGGTAACAATAAGCATATAATATCCTAGTTACATAATTGTATCATACATTATCCATATATAAGTAGATATGAGGGTGTGCTACATAATACTCCCTTAGTGAACATCATCATCACCATCATCGTCATCATCATCATCATCACCTTCATCATCATCATCATCACCATCCTCATCCTCATCATCACCAGGATCATTGGTCATCGATCATCGTCACCATGTCTAAATCACTATCGGAGGACTCAGTGGTTAACTGACCTTGTCTAAACCATCCTCGGAGTTCATCGGAGCTCTAAAACATAACTAAAGTGTTACATTCAGTGTTGACTATGGAGATAAGATCAACACATAAGGGAAGTAGCTAATGGAGCAAAAGAGAGAGAGGGATGAATGTCTTGAGAGAGTTATCTCCTCAAGGCACTCATACGAGAAGAGTAACAGTAGGTAGAGAATGAGTGTTTTGAGAGTGACCCCCACCCCTCATAATACTCCCTTAGTTAAAAGGTTTCGTGGCTAGTAGTGGTATAGGTTAATGATGGAAAGTATATTTTGTAGAAATAATAGATCAATGCTATGAGAAATGATTCTAATAAGAAGCACATTAAATAGATCTTGCTACTAAGAATTCTCCCAAGCATACACAGGAAAAATAGAGAGAAGAAAAGATACTGAATCACATGAATGAAGAGATGAATATTGGTGTATATCCTTCCATTCAATAATAATGAATAATAGTGTACATAAATATTACATACCTCATAGGAAAATCTAATTGTATGGAAAAAACCCATAAAGCTCAAAAAAGGCCGACTTACCAAAATATAGCAAACCCCCATAGGTGGCTAAAGCACCTCCCAAATCTATCAAGGACCTCACAAGTTGGAAAAAGAGTGAGTGAGTTGTCAAGGGATATGGAAAAACATGCTAATCCTAGAAAATGGAGAAAAACTAATGGAGGATGGGTTGGAAACAAAAGCTTCCAGTTTCCTAGTTGACTAGCTTTTATCTTGTCCATAAAAAAGCAGAAAAAAACAGAATAAAGCAGAATTTGCTGTAAAGAGTTGTATACTAATTTTGGATGGTCAAAAGGTGGTCAATATCAACCTAGAATTAGAAATAAATCATTCCTAGTATATAGATGGCATGCATTGACTTTAACGTGCAAGTGGATGCCAATTATTTAAGCTAGTGGGTGAATAATTAATCAAATAATGATTAATTATTTTATCCTAAGTTATGAGTGGGTTTAATATATTCCAAAACCCCCTTATAAGTTTGAATTTATGATGGTATGACAAAAAATATTGATGCATATGGATGCATTTAAGGCCCAACAACAAGGCTATGGTCACCCTTTAACAATTATTATGTCCAGAAAAGTGAGGAAAGAGGCAAAACCACATGGGAAAAATCCTCCCTCGAGATAGGAAAAGGAAGAAAATTTGAAATATGTCTTCAACATATCTTCATATTCACTTTAATTAGCTAAATTATCTGCATATGGATGAAGGACTTGCTTAAGAAATCATGCACTAGAGTGTAGAACCTGCAAGAAGGAAGAGGAGAGACTCCTTGTATCTCATCATCTGATGAAGTAGGAGAATTATATGAATGGTTCTTTCTGCTATCAAACTATGATATTCAAACATAATCTGAAATTGAAAAGAGATATGCACATACTCCTTCCCAAAGAGTACAAAAATTAAGACAATTTATTTTACACCCAATTACGTGATAACTGCAAAATTGTGATGTGAATCACATGTCAATCTTCCAATCTGATGTAGCACCTATATAGATCTGATATGAGGCTTCTAAATCTATGATATATCAGAAATATTATCATATGGAATAGCAAGGACAAAGGATTCAGTGTCTCCATGAGGATATAGGGCTAGACTAGGAAATTATGAGCAACTAGGAAAAACTGATAGGTGTAAAACTCTGAATGATGGATGGGCATAAGATCTGAACCATAAGTGTTTAGAACATATCTAAACATTTTTAATATCAGTCCAATTATGAATAATTACATGGATAAAAAGCCACTGAAAGATACGAAAGACTTCAAACCATGCAAGATAAATATCACTACATAAGAGACCAATGAGGAATCAACTAGTGAGCTTGGGATTTGTATAGTATTAGGATTATTCAGAGGTATGGTAGGTGGTATGGATGGTGTTATGATATGTGTATCAACCTGAAAATATTGTTCTAAATAAGAATCCAAAGTATCACATATAATCATATCAGTAGACTCATGGGAATACACTAGTAATGAATCCTTTGCATGAAAGGAGGAAAGAATGCGATGTTCACAATTTTCAAGATGGCTCTGGGTATTGATGCCAAGAAAAAAGGAAGAAATTCTGAAGCACATGAGATCAAGTAAGGTAAGTTGTATGACACACATAAGGCTTTATTTGGCTAAGCAATCATCCTGGAAATCACTGGGTTGCATACCATCAATGAGAGAGGTATGCACAAGGTGTGAAGAATCTGGCACATAGATCTCAAAATCTAAGATAGGATATTTTGAGAATAATGAATGGGTGATAGTATCATCATCAATATCAACATAAGCTCCATATGTTACTTCTTTTTCATCATTAGTATCACAAGAATAAAAATCACCTTCAAGAGACACAGAAAAAGATGCCTATTCAATATTTGCTTCTTCATTGAAGGAGGAAGAATTCGAATAAAGGAGAGTAGCAGCAACATGATTTGTATGAGAAACTTCTTCATCATGATCAAATTCATCAGGGAATGTAGAGGTCAATAAATCTTGAGAGAGAGAACAAGAGGAGATGTTGGGTTCGCTCCATTCTTCATCTTCTATTTCCTGCAAACCAAAACCTTTGTCCAAATTCTTCCAAAGCTCAAATGGATAATCAGCAGAATCTATGAGATGATATCTATTTGGAGACATTACCAAAAACATAATTCCATAATCTCTATCAAAATTATTAATCCAATCAATCTTCTCTTCATAAGACTCAGGTTCGTTCAATGCACTAATGGAGACATCAAAGAGACATTGCATTTTCAAGTATGCGCTCCTCTTTGGATTCCAATCAGCATAGTTGAAAGGATATAGTAGAGAAACTTTTGAATCCTTATTGAAGTTGTTTATATGCTCTAGGAGATACTCTCTGCAACCTAGAAAATATTGTAAGCTAGACAAGCTCTTCTTCAAAGAGGGATAGGAGACTGGAAGCACTCCTCAACTCTGTAGAACTTGATCAACCTTCTTGGTTTGATGCCATGTAGAAGATGGAAAGGTTGTGTTTCCAATAGCTTTGATACCACGTACAAATAGTATATCAATGCTATGAGTAATGATGCTAAGAATAAGCACACGGAATAGATCTTTCTACTAAGAATTATCACAAGCATACACAGGAAAATAGAGAGAAGAAAAGAGACTGAATCACATGAATGAAGAGATGAATATTGGTGTGTATCCTTCCATTGAATAATGATGAATAATAGTGTACATAAATAGTACATCCCTCATAGGAAAATTGAATTGTATGGAAACAACTCATAAATCTCAAGAAAGGTTGACTTACCAAAATATAGCAAACCCCCATAGGTGGCTAAAGCACTTACCAAATATATCAACGACCTAACGAGTTGGAAAATCATGAGTGATTTGTCAAGGGAGATGGAAAAACATGCTAATCCTAGAAAATGGAGAAAAATGATTGGAGGATGGGTTGGAAACAAAAGCTGTCAGTTTCCTAGTTGACTAGCTTTTATCTTATCTATAGAAAAGCAAAAAAAGTAGAAAAAGGGGAATAAAGCAGAATCTACCGTAAAGTGTTGTATACTAATTCTGGATGGTCAAAAGGTGGGAAAGATCAACCCAGAATTAGAAATAAATCATTCCTAGGATATATATGGCATGTATTGACTTTAAGGTGCAAGTGGATGCCAACTAATTAAGCTAATGGGTGAATAACTAATCAAATAATGATTACTTATTATATCCTAACTTACGAGTGGGTTTAATATATTCCAACATTTTTCGCACTATGGAATTTATAAAAAATTCTTTGTATTTGTCACTAATTTAATTTTGTTGTTTATTTTATGATAGCCTTTGGTTATGTTTATGATGCCTAAGTATTTCATTCTCTGATTTCACAAAGGAGTGGCAAGTAGCATTTGTTGTATGAGATAACAAAAGATTAATGTCTATCACTATAGAAGCGAGGCTATGAAGTTTATGATAAATTGAACTCAAGTAAAAAGAGAAATTTGATTTTTATTTTCACAGTTATACACATTAACGCATCGATAAATTTAAGTTTGTAGAATAATATAAGGTTCAAATATTGAAATTTTTTATATGTACATTAGGTTTTATTTCACAAGTTCAAATCCAGAGAGAAGTAGTTTATGTACATTTTTGTAAACTTTAATAATTAAATTATTGGGAAGAGGGGTCTCTTGTCTCACAAACAAGAAGGTTTTGTACACAAAATTGGTTTCGGGCTTGGCGATGACTTTAAAAATAGATTATTATTATTATATGCACAAGATTTTTCTTCCTTAATGAGTCTACCAAAGATAGAGAGGAAAGGTCGTATGGTAGTTAGAGAGTTGTAGACATAGATGAACATAGAGGTTTTATTTACCTTCTCATTCCTTGGCATCCTATATCGCTCGTGTATCACCACCATATGAGTGGTTTGCTTGTGGTTTCATGGTATGCCTCGTAGTAGCATCATTAATTATTTGGATGCTATGCATATTAATCATTTGATTGAAAGTTTGATCAAATTCAATTGTTGACATCCCTACATATGGTTTAATATTGTGTTATCTAAATATATAATTTGAAACTCTCTCCTAATCAACACTCCACGATAAATACATGGAAATAGAGCCAATTTACATGTTTTTCTACATGGTGAAAGCAGATGAAAGTCAAAGAATGATAGGATGGAGCCTCACTCCATGTGGTATGCAAAAGAGGTAAGGTGAATTGAGAGTTTTTTACCAATTGCATCCTCTATTTTTCCTATCATCTTCTATCCAAAGAATATCATTTCGAGTCAGGCTAAACCCATGCTATGGCCAAAACCTAAACGCACCTACTGAACTACAAGATATAGTGGACTATAAAATATATCAGAGTGGATTTCTCCATGGCGTATTCATACTATCATATTGATATTCTTTATCTATTATTTTATAAAGAAATCCTTACTGATTGTACTTCTATAATTTTTATTGATTTATCTTTTGTTGAGTGTTTACATGTTAACAAGCTTCTCGACTATGGGAATTTCATGATAACATTTTTTGGTTTCCTCAAGTATACCTTTTCGGTTTGTGTTTGTTTATGTAATGGTTCTTTTTAACACAGTTAAAATTTTATAATATGACTTAGTTTAGGTAATGGTTTGTTTTTTGACACAATTAAAATTTTGTAATATGTTTAAGCTAATGTAATTGTTTGTTTTCTAATACAATTGAAATTTTGTAATTTATAAATATGTAGAAGGTTTTTAAGCTTCAATTTTTGTTGTAAATCTATGATACCATCGTATAAATATACCATAATAAAAAGAATGAATATATCAAATTGAATCTAAGATAAATAGTAAGATATAAGTAAATTTAAGTTCTCTAGAAGTTGTGAACATCCTAACTCCAATAAATTCTTAGGTTTTTTAAAGACTCCTAGACCTTTATGAAGGTGAAATAAAAAATTAAAGCATAGAATATCTTTTCCAAAATTTCTTTTCATCCTTGAATCACTTTCCCCTCTTCCCTATCTTATCTTCTTAATTTCTTTCAAAATATTTCTCCACCACCTTGGTACTTTTTAGAATTAAATTCTCTAAAACTTGTGAACATCCTAACTCCAATAAATTCTTATTTTTTTAAGGACCCCTTGAACAATAGTCGACCTTTATGAAGGTGAAATAAAAATAATAAAACATATAATATCTTTTCCAAAATTTCTTTCAATATTTGAATCACTTTCCCCTCTTCATTACCTTCTCTTCTCTATTTATTTCAAAATATTTCTCCACAACCTTGATACTTTTAGATTATAAAGAAAATAAATATATTAAAATAAAAATACTTATAATAGAAGTCAAATCATGTTAATGCAATAAGTATGAAATCCTATCACCCACCATCACATTAATATCCTCGCCCACTTCATAAGTTATCAAACATATTTGATATTTAATATATTAAAATGGATGAAAAGCTCTTTTTAATACTATTTACAACTCTATTAAAGTCTTTTTTAATAGTATTTACAAGGACTTTAATAATATTTAAAATTTTGTTTTAATCTTTAATCAATATTTTATAAAATATGTACATACTTATTTTTACAACTAATAATAATAAAATAATGTTTCGACAATATATATATTTAAAAGTATTGACATATCAATCATTTTTGTAAAATTTGAAAGCATATATTTTGAAATACATATATGCTAATCATTATTTAGTTTAATCTTAACTAATTCATTAATAAATACTTTGTTAAGAAAACTTAACACTGTACTCATACAAGGAGAATAAATATGTCAAATATATAACTAATAGCAAACATCCGATGCCCCTAATGAAGTGTTTTTATATGTTGAAAATCAGTTTGTACAAACATAATTAAATAAGGAATCAATCATCATCTCTTAATAATTATGATTTACATCTAGTTTGAATTGTATAAGAACAATTAACAGTCTAGGCATACCATCATCAAGGTTTAATATGACTATGAATAACACCATCCAATCCCATCAAGAAACAATCCATATCTATAGTACTCCACATACCTATGGTAAGTGGAAGTGTCAGTTATATGTGAATAAGGATTTTCGAGTAGATAATTGATATCCTTCATCACACATATATGGGAGTGGGAATCTACATGTAACCCTCCCACTATTATCAATTTCAAAGGATAAAATGTGTGAAATTATTCTACCCCATTAATATCACAAAGGTCTACAAACTTCATCAACCATACTATGTAGTCATTGTTCTAAGAGTCATGTCATTGAATAACCACTTCTAGAAATATATATGTCCTATCAAAACTCACACTCACATGTAAGTCGTAGCAATATTTGAATTCAGAGTTAAATGATAGGAAGTTGATATGACATTATTATCGCCTTGATGTCTCGGCCATCTCATTGTTGTGTGCAGTTTTAGGAATCTAGCTATCTCATAGTTAGTCAACATGTGGGTTAGCTAACCATGAACAAACATCTCATGTACACACATATCTATCTATGGCGATACTCTACATCACTAAAATAACATTTAAATAATCACATAAACTCCTTTGCAACATATATTGTACTCGTTTAATATCTAAAATGCAAATTAAATTGGCATTTACATATCAATATTCCACATTCAATTCCCATATTCAAATGAAATAACATTGATCACATTAATAAAATATAACAAGTTCCATTTGTTATCTATATATAGAAAGTCAACATATTCATCTAAACAAAAATGTTAAATTAATTCACATTAAAATTTCAATTACTTTATATGAAAATAAAATGAAAACCCGAATTTGTTTTTTAATGATTTAGCATAATTTTAATTGGTTTTTACATTTAAAAAAAATGAATTTTAACTTTTTTATATATTGAATAATATAAAATAAAAAAAATAATATATTATTATTCTATTCATGATAAATATATGTACCCACAATTTGGAATAATTTATTTTCAAGAAGTTAAATTTTATTTTATTTAAAACCATTTTATTATTATTTGAAAGGATGTAAAGATTAAAATTATTAATATATTGTTATTGTCTCCTCATTGTGAAAACTTAATTGTGTTGGCTTATGCACATGTAACGTATTTTTTTTTAATCTATACTTTAGAATATTAAAAAAAAAGTTATATTAATTTTGATATCATTATTAAAATAATTTTTTTTTTTTCATTAATTACATTCATTTAATACCTTTATTTATTATTATTTTATATTATATAATAATTGAAAATTATTTTATTTATAAACTATCAATTTAAATCCTTATATATATATAATCTTAAAAAAAAATCAAAGCTACTTATGAAATCATGAAATTATTATAATAAAAGCAACTTGAAAACTCATGATAGTTATGATAACGAATCTTGACAAATTCCTTCGAAGTTCGGTTCATGTATCATCAATTCTTCTCAACAACCATGATTTGGCCCCTACTTTTCTAAATTATAATTTTCACTTCTACTCATGTGAAATTGTGATGTCTATGGCATTTCGTAAGATGATATGGCATTAACACACGAAAGCCATATTTTTTGTTAAACGCTTATTGTACTCCATCTACACAAATTCCTTACAAGTTTGGTTCAAATATCATTGATTCTTCTCGACATCAATGATTTCGTCCACACTGGTTTAAATTATAATTTTCACTCCACCTCGAAAGTGAAATGGTGATGTATGAATTTATTAAACAACAATGATTTTGTCGATATTCTTTTAAATTATAATTTTCACATCTACCCAAAAGTCAAATGGTGATGTATACGAACATCTTCAAATGTCACCACCGTAGATCCAAATCCTAGGCTCTATCAAGGGCCGAGATGGATCAAATCTCTCGAGTTGCAAACCTCTTCTTAGGTATAAATTGATTTGATTCAAACCAAAAGACACATATTTTCAGTGGTGGGAGGTGACACAAAACTGGAGTATATCCATGTAAGCTTAGTATCTTTAGTTTATGTAGTGAAATAATACATTTTAAATACCTAGACACAATTAGCAATCACAATCTCTCTAGTAGATTACATGATAATCAATTAAAATAATAAGTTACTGTCATTAGAGGGAGGGATCATCCACTCGAGGATTAGAGGGATTTTCCTACCAATCATTCTCAAGAGTGAATTGTACAATTAAATTTTTTCATGGTCTCTGTAGGAATTAGAGGGATCCGGAGAAAAAAGATAATTTGAAGGTTTTGGCAATAAAAAAAATAACAAGGATTTATGACCCAATATGTACCACACCCTGTAAATAAGAATCTATATCTATTTATCGAGTAACTATAATCTTTTTAGAAATTTTAAAGTATAATAATGAATACACAATTTAAGCATATCTTCATTTGTTTCATTATGATTCACCAATAGATGGTACAATGTTCATTAAAAAACAATCTTGGGAAATGAAGCGATTGATTAGTGTTTGAAATAATATATTTTTTGAATCTTTTTTTTTAAGGAGTTGTTTATTTTTTTTATTTTCATTTTTAATTGAAACTTGGTAAAAAAATAACAAATCTCCTTGAGTGAAATTTACCATGGATTGTTTAAGAAGCCAAATTTTTGCTGAATGTGTAGAGGGAATATATACATGTAAGCTTACTATCTTTAGTTTTCAGTAATTAGAATTAAATCCACTTCCATGTAAGCTTACTATCTTTAGTTTGTAGTAATTAGAATCAAATCCACTCAGGAATTAGAGGGATTCGCCTACCAATCATTCTCAAGAGTGAAATGTGTAATTAATTTTTTAAAATGTCTGTGTAGGAATTAGAAGGATCAAATCCACTTTGAACTTTATGAATTCAAACCCAAAATTATGATTGGTTTATTTCTTTTTAATTAACATTTAGTTTAAAATAATGGATCAATAGATTTTGTTCAAACCAATTTATTTATTCTAAATTTGGGATTTTTTTGGACTTTTTAATAATAAAAAAATTGGGAATTTGTTTGGGACCTTTTAATAAGATTTTTTTAGACTTTTTAATAAATTTTGATTAGCATATTATTTTTTTGGTAAAAATATAACTTTGTAAATGTTTAAATTATATTTTTCTATTTGTAAATAAATTCATCATCAGAACAATACTGTTGATCATCAGTCATAACTTATTTGACTACTCTGATGCAACTCTTGTATCCTCTTCAACCCCAGTTCCACTTCAACTTCCGTTTCCTCTTCATCTCCACTACGCTCTTCAGATCCAAAGATATCAACGTCTCAAGACCGGGCAGCTCCTCTACTCGATCACACCCATAAATGTGTAGTCGACGAAGTTTTTCAAGACCACAAAGACCTGTTATTTTCTTCAAGAGAGAGCAATGTTGCAACTCTAAAGATATTAGTGTTGTTGGCAGTTCTCCAACCTCCACCAAATCATGACCATAGATGATATTGATATGTAGGAGGTTAGGCCAAACACCTCTCGAAAATGATAATTCCTTTATCTTCGTGCCCCAAAGCTGTAAATCTTTAGGTCACAGCATGCACTTGTCAATGGAAGAGTGTAACAATCTTCCCTCTCTAAGATCTGTCAATGGCTCTTTTCCGGCTCCAACCATTTCCACACGGGCAAAAGGCAATGCTCTTAGGAGACAATATCTGACATCCAAAATTTCAAGATTGTTCAACTCAGTGACACCAATTGGTAAATACTCTATGGATCCGGCATACCATAGGTGAAACTCTGTCAATTGTTTTAACTCTCCAATTGAGTCAGGCAAGCATTTCAAATTTTTGCAGAAATGAAGTCTCAATTCCCTTAAGCACATTAGGTTACAGAAGGAAGCCGGCAGATCTTCCAGCTTAGGGGATTTTAATAAAAGGATTTCCAAATTGCTCAAGTTTCCAATCGCGTTTGGCAATTACTTTAAATTTGTATCCCACAAATATAATTTTTGCAGGGACCACTGACGTGTGATTTACAGAGGCACTACATCCATTTTCTGACAATTTGAAATATCCAAGCTTTCTAGCGTGCTAATATTTCCAAGTGTTTCGTTTGAGAGCGTCAATTTAGAGCAATATGTCAAACAGAGATGTTTAAGTCGAAGTAAATTTCCAAAGGATTTTGGCAACATCTGCAGATTGGAGCAGCCAGACAAGTCAAGATACTGGAGGTTTGTAAGATTTCCTAAAGAATTGGGCAACAATTGAAGACGGTTGCAACCACTCAAATTAAGATGTTGGAGGTTCGTAAGATTCCCGAACGCTTTTGGAAGTAACTTCATGCCTGTGCCCATTCTCAAATATTTCAGGGAGCGGAGATGAAAGAATTCTTCTCGCAATGTTTTGATATAACAGACAGTAAGCTTTTGGAGGTGCTTCAACTTCCCTATGGAGTTTGGAAACTTTAAAAGATGAGAACCAAGAATCATCTCCCTCAACTGCACAGGTGCCTGCAATTCACCGTAAAATATCAAGTGTGATTATTTAAAAACCCTTACCAAAACTAATCACAAACTTCCATTAAAAAATTAAAGAATCTAGATATACCTCACTTTTCCTCTTCCACAATGTTTTCAATTCACCAGTGGCCATCCGAATTTATAGAACTCTTAATTTTTTTAATCCACGAAGGCAGAGAGACATTGGGAAATTCATTCCAACGGAGCCATAGAAGATCTGACTTTTTAAGCAAGTTGGATATGCTTCCCAAACAATCCCCGTGAGCCCTCAGCAGATGCAACCCGTTGATATCAACATAGCGATTGTTGACCTCCACAGGTTCTTTGAAGGTTTGGCCTTTAACCATGCGAATTCCACGCACCTAATTTGTTATTGACAACTTTTAGAAAAAAAAATCACTGTCGCCCTCCTTGAAAAGTTTAAGACATGGAATTGAGCACAAAATATTTACTACTTTTTACATTAGTTACTTCAATATTGCAAACTTTACATCACGTTACAAGATCTCTCCCATTAGATTTACTATCACTATTATTTTTTTGCCGACATGTTACGAATGTTACTAACGTTACATCATGTGACAAGATCTCCCCCATAATATTCACTTTCACTATCACTTTCCCTATTATTTTTTGCCGACATGTTAGTAACTTTACATCATGTGACAATATCTCCGCCATAATATTCACTTTCGCTATTATTTTTTGCCGACATGTTAGTAACGTTACATCACGTTACATCACGTGACAAGATCTCCCCCATACTGGGCTGTAGAGCGCCTCTCGGCGCAATTAACTCAACAAAGCCATAACCATCGTTCGTTACCATTGTACCCAATCTTCAAAGCAATTTTGTTTTGTTCAAATATCATTGCTTATTTTTATTTTTATTTTTTAATGTGATTCACCATTTGTTAGAGGGCTACTACACGGAAAATCTCAAGATTTAATATTCAAACTGAATCAAGGTATGGCCAACTCATCATTCACACATTTATTACAAAGGGCTTCACAAAAGCATCATGTCACTTACAAGAGTAGAACCTAGGTGGGGATGGTAACATTCATTCCTCCCAACCACCCAAGCTACATCCATCTTTTCACTTCTACTTATATGTCAAATGGTGATGTCTATGAACATCATCACACCATGATATGACATTAACTCAAAAAATTCATTACTATCATTCACTATCGGTGTACCTTCTTTCAACAAAACATCTTCAATTATATAGCAAATGATAATAAGTTCTATATTATAATAAGTCTAAATAACATTTATAAAATTTCTATATAAATTCATTAATTAGATTGTTAATAATAGTATGTAGCAAAAATATGGGATCTAACGGGAGTCTTTAGAGGAAGGCCTTATTAAATTGAGCACATTGATCTATGGACCAACACACAACTCACAAGATAGATCATACAATTTAATCATCAATTTAAGAATAAAACAGTGCAAAAAAGCGTGCAACTATGAATGCTTTCATTGATCAAAAGTAATTAGATAATTAATTACAATGAAGTACAATGGCTAAATAGCATCATACAATTCGAATCAATGTGAGGAAATTTGAAATGGTTGGACTCTACTTGACTGAATGGTTAACTGACCTTGTCTAAATTATTATTGTAGTTCATTGAAGTTCAAAATCCAAACTCAAGTGTCTAATTTAGTGTTAACTAGTCTAATTGACTGAGGTAGGTGAGTAAATGCGCCTCATCATCATACAACCATGAAATCCTAGTGCTATATGAGTAGAACTGAATGTAACTCACTCATAACTGAGCTTGACTAGTAACCAACTGAACTCAACTAATGGAGGTTGGTATTGGCACTCCTAGTGGCTCCTAATTTGTAGGGATTGATATACGAGGCCCCTAAACTAATGCATACAAGTGCAATCAGTGGGATTTGGCCTCAATTAGTGTCCCCCACACTTTAGTAACTGGAACATGTGCCCCAATTAGGCCAAGTGGAACCAATGGTGCTACTGACTAAAAATAGATTGAAAGGACTCTCGATTTAGACATGACTCCTAATTTAGACACAAATGACCAAATTGGACAAGGGAGGATTATAATACTAACACACCCATTGAATGCTAACTTGGAAAATTTGTGGTCCTTGGTAACTAAGACCATAGGTAACCCATTACAGGAAGTAAAGTAACTCCTCAATACAGGGAGCTGGGGAAAATACCACATCGGAAAAAATCCCCCCCCCTAACTAAGCAAATAGAATCATCATTCAAGTTTGAAAAAATTGAAAATATGTTGTTGCAATCTCTGTGATGTAGCGAGTAGCATGCATGATGTTCTGTGCACAGGTGTTCTAGGGCCTGGCATGTAGATTTATCCATCTTCTCCAAGAATGACAATGGAAGGAAGGAGGAATGTAGACTCTTTCTGGATGAAGAGGTACATGATCCACTCTATTCCTCTGAATGTAGTGTAACTGATTAGACCTTGTCATGTAGCATCTCATAGCGATTTTTTTGCATATCTCTGAAGGAAGTGAGATTGCATGACACAGCGCAAGGGTCTTTGTCTTCTATGTGTTATATGGATTTCCAGTCATCTTCTTAGCTTCCTACTTGGGAGTAGGGAATGGATCTCAATCTGAATCACCCTGACTCTCAATCTCATAAACTGATATAGAAGTATCTACAATACTAGTGGAAACTGCAAAAGAAGTAGATGGAATTTTTTTACCCTCGCTTGCAAGTGGCTTTTAAGAGTGCACTGGTTCTGAAAATGGCATGAAGTGTGAGAAATCATATGCCTTAGAGGCATGATTTGCATCAACATTCCCTATGATGTTTCCAGTAGAGATATATGTCATCTCCATTGAGTCAGGACCAAACCTCACTCTCTTTGGAGAGCCAGTACGAGTCATATCGTATACAGATAACATATTTACAACTAGGAAGGAACATAAAGCACATCTTTGAACTTTCCATTTTTAATCTTGATAGAACACTTCCCTTTGGCTTGAATTTTATTGTTATTGCCCATCTAAACACTAGGACCATCAAAATAATGCAAGGAAGAGAATGATTCTCCAGACGCAACCATATAATTGGAAGCTCCAAAATCAATGAGGAAGGCATGTGCTGTTAAGCAGCCAACCTTCAGTGCATGGCATGTCTCTTCATGTTCTTCAGTTTCTTCTCTATGGTCAGCCTTCCTTGCATTAGCAGGTACAATAATGATATTTTTCTTCAGAAGAAGAGCCATCTCATGAATTTTTCTTCTCATACAAGAGCTTTCTGGATGAAATCCCCTTCCACAATAAGTACAATGTGTCTTTCTTTTTCCATTCTTCTTACTTGTCTTCGAACCTGAAGGTTCATTTGACTGCTCTTTCTCTATAGGAGACTCATCCTTTTGCTTCCCTTTATCATTCGCTTCCTTAGGTCCTCCAACAACCAGTGCATGATCTTTGGAAGATCAAATTATTCCCATTTGGATCAAATTGTCATGCTTCTGGGTGAGATATTCTATCATAGGAGTTAAGAGTAGGCACCCTCCAATTTGGAGTAGTGAGCTTCACTGAATGAAATGTTGATACAAAAACTGATTAGTTTGCGCCAAGTTTTCAGAGAATGGTAAGGATGAGTTGATCATCCTCCTTCTCAACCTTGCACAGCTTCAACTGGAACACTAGATTCTTGAATTTTGTGAAGAAGTCATTTAGTGTTTCAAAATTTGATGGATGAAGAGAAATCAACTCATTCTCTAGCTAATAGATCCTCAGATCATCATTTTTTTCAAATAAGGAAGCAATCTTATCCAATACCTTCTTGGGAGTCTTCAATCCATTGATGTGAAAGAGAATATCTCGAGGCGTTGAGAGGCACAAGTGTTACAACTGATTTTACCACACATGGTGGATCACATATTTATGGCCTTCCCTATCCCTCTGCAGACTCTTTGGATCCCATGGACCATTTTTGTACCTTTGATATTTCCAAGATCATCCCTAAAAACATGCATTATTTGCCATATGTGAATTTTAAACCTATTATCGTGTATATACGTGGATATGACCCTCAAACCTGCATACATCGGGATGTGTGCAAAAGGCCAAATAGTTTTGGAGTTTTTCTTGATGTGGATCCAAGTCAGTTTTCTCTTGGCATTCCATATGCCTTGAGATCGCTCGAAATTGACCTTCCATTACCCCATTGAAGCACTATATAAGGAACCCTTTGGATACATTGAAAGGGTAGGAATTGAAGAGCAAGAAAACTATAGTCCATTGTTTCCGAAGCTTATACTTGAGTCTGCATCCCTTTGTCGCTTGGAGCACTTTGTGTTCTTCCCAAGCTTGCTTTTGCTTGTAAGCTTGCTATCAAGAGATGGAGGATTGAAATGGTGGAGGCCAGGGTGGAGGACTCAGTTTCTCCTATTCGCAGATGTGTCGACAAAGGCTATCACCATTGTAATCTGTGATTTATATTAACAGAAATATATTTTCCTATCCAATAATGTGTATTTAAATGAATATTGAATCCATGGATGCTTTTAAATGCTTATATGTTATTGATTATATATGCTAGAGTAGGTCTAACACCATTATATAATATGCTTGTCTTGTTTGTTGAATGTTGAGAGAGCAAATTTTTAATACAAGCGAGATTGGAAAAGCTCAACGGGGATCTACATCAACCATCCGGAATAAGGTATGTTTCGAGATCCTTTAGTGTTATATTTTTTATCTCTCTTGCATATGGGAAAGGATTGATTTTTGTGGTTACTCTGTCTATTGTGGTACCCCAATCCATAGGAAGTTTTCTCCGTAACAGAATTGGCAACCATACTAGGGACGTTCTTTATTTTTCTTTGGGGTTTGGGGGCACAACGTGCTTGATATTATTGACTTGCTCTTTGTTTCTCCTTGTTTCTATGTTGCATTTTATAGTATGTTCATCCATTGACACTCCCCTTTATTGGTTTGACCCTTGGCCTTCTTTTTACCACTATCTTCTCTGTATACGTAGGTTTTTGGCCATAAGTCATGTATACATGCAGGTTTTTGCCCAAAATCCGCGTATACATGCAGCGTTTTGGCCAAAAGTCACGTATATGCATAGTTGTTCTTTAAACAGTCGCGTACATCCTCCCTTTTGGTGATTTTGATGTTGTGGAAAGTTGTTGGTTGGATTGTGAGTGTGGTTGGGTCTTCCTTCGGTCTGACGTTGTCTGTTGGATGCTTCTTTTGTGACCAGAGACCACTTTTTCATTGATTTTTCTTTGAAAGTAGTTTTAGTCATTTATCCTTTTTGTTTTTCCATTAGTGCATTAGTCTTTTTTATATCGGTGTCTTGCTGGGCTTGTGTTTTATACTTGCTATAGAGACTGAGAGTTTTAGATGACTTTTATTGCATTTTTCATTCTTTGATATTGAAAAATACATGGTAGTTGCATTTTTTGCATATGCAATTGACGAGGTACTTGCATTCGATTGCTTGGATGAGAGTTTTATTTAGGCTTTCATATAGGAAGGATTGCATTGGAATTCGGAAAGAAATATATATTTATGCATCTCATGTAGTTGCATACTCTATTTTCCATTTTAACAAGATTGCACTTATCATTGTTTGTTATGGTGTGCATATTTACTTCACTGCTAAGTCATAACTTCATTAGTTGCGCGATCATTTCCCTCTGAGTAATTACAGCCAATTAAAATCAACACATAATAAAATGAATTACACTCTTTTCTTTTATAGGGTGAATCAACAAGATTAGGTCATTAGAGGAAATTTGAGGTCTAAAATGGGCCTCCTAAAGAAAATGATAAAATAATAGTTAAAATAATAAAACAATAAAATAATAGTTATTAATTTTGGAGGAAGAATGAAAAAAACTACTTTTTTGTTCGTATTTTTTACATATCTGCCTGTTGTTTTACTTAAATTCCAAGCGAAAGAGCTTGTTGGAGGTGAAATTTAATTCCACACTCAACAATTACCCACACTGCATACTTTTAACAAACCCCGCTACCCCAAAAACAAGAAACTCCTAAAAAATGTGATGATGACATCATCATCATGTTTTTTCAGGTATTTTTTATTTTTGGGGTAGTGGGGTCCGTCAAAAGCATGCAATGTGGGGACTCGTTGGATGTGGAATTAAATTCTGCATCCAACGAGCTCTCCCGCCTAAAATTTGAATAAAAACACAGGAATACATGTCGAAAATACGTGAAAAAAAGTAGTTTTCTTTTATGACAAATATGTCAATTCAACCATTATGGTTGACTCATTTTATTGAAATTCTATTGGTTATTGAATTCCAACTCACAAAATTTATTGTTGGCACGTTTTCTTATAAGGCCCATTTTAGATCCCAAATTTTCTCTAATGTTTAGAGTCTTGGAATAGTTCATTGTGAGTTAATTATCCAAGACTACTAAATGACGAAAAGTAGGTGTCTGTCCAGGTGAGATAGTGAAATCCTTGATATAATTACTGTTTCTCAAGACACTCCTCGTACATGGGAGTTAAGCACGAGGCAGTGCACATGATTGTGATTGGGATGACCCCTGGTCACTTTCTGTGATAACTAAAGATATTTCCAGGATTGTATTTGTATCTGGGAGCTCTTTTGAGAGTTTTGGGATTTGCTACCCTGCCCATACGGTTGAACCCACCTACAATTGTCTGTCTGAGCATTGGTTATATTAGGGTGACCTTAGTTTCCTTAACTAGGTATCACAGGGGTACTTGCAGAGGTTATTCTATAGGTGTCCTAGCCAGGTAGGGGTCGAACAACATAGTCACTTTATGCGTTGAAGCTGAGGGCCACTATAATTGGTTACATACCCATGCTTGTAGTGTATGGGAGTTTCAAGCCTCTCCTAGGGAAGACATACCTGCTTCATTCAGGAGCTCACATATCCTCCCCTTGGTTTCCTTGTATTTTGGTTGTATATTTCTTAGGAGTGTGCTCTTTATGCACTAGTTGGCCTTTGGGATCACGGTTACTTGAGTCTATTTATGCTCTCTTGAGTTTGGGTCCTTTTATTTTCAGCATGCCTAGTATCCTATCACCCATCCTTGGTCCTATTGCAGACCTTGGTGTCACTGCCCCTTACCCTGCTCATAGATTTCAGAGTGGTCATATTCTACCCTCTACTCCATTTGTGGAGAATTATGACTCCCTTCTCTTGATCTTTACAACAGTGGTCACCCTCACAGGGGTGGTAGTGGATGCGTGAACGTTGGGTATACACCTTACTTTCCTTTTTTATGTCCGATCATTCACCACGTTGTTTCCTTTGGTTTCAGTTGTCATGATCATTCCTCCCTATATCCTATAGTTTGGATTCTTTATTGACTATTTTGGGTTGTTTTGGACTAATATGGTTGTCATACATGGTCCATTTTTTGTACACTCTCTTAGAGGTTTCAACCCGTTCGTGCCTATCATAGGTATTATGTCTCAACTGGCATATAGGTTAGGATATCACATGGGCTTGCAATTATCCATTTCCTTATGACCCTTCCATTTTAACCTTAGATACAAAACCATTCCATGGTGTCACAGAACCTTCATGCTTCTTTTAGAAGTGACACTATAGGAATGGTAGAGCTTTCCTATACATGGGTGCCCTAGTTAGATACTTGTTGCATTTGGTGCCCATGCTGCGTTGCCTCCTTTAGGCTGTGGGAGTCCTTTGTATAGTATCACCATGACTTTGCACAAGAGCTTCATACTCCTCTTGATCTTTTGGCTGGCCTTTTCCACTGGTACTCCCTTATGTCAAGTTGTAATTGCATTATCATGAGTTTTTTTTGCCTCATATGCCGGCTTCCTTGACTTTGAATATCATCCATATAGCTCAATCTTGTCTCATGTCTAGCCAAGCAAAGCCATTTTATATATCTTTTGCAGCTTGATTCTCCATTTTTTACTGAGAGGGGACTTTCCCTTGAGTGTCGTTATCCTACACATGTTTTCCTTGCATTGAGCATAGGTATGTTCCACTTCTTGGAACTAGTTTGTTTTCCCCTTGACACTTGTCTCCTATTATATTTGTAACTATAAAGCACTTTTATTCTTTTTCAATCTTTTTAAAATATTTGAAAAGGTCCAAAAAATTCAAAAAACCAAAAAGCCGGATAGGAAAAGATGTTATCTTTAGCAGCATTCGAGTTGTGTCACCTTCAAACAGAGCACTGCATATCACATCTATTGGTTAGGTTAATAGTTTGACTTGAGGAGCTGTACTCGTTTCTGTGAGTTTATCTCCAGCGGCTGGTTAAGCTTCCAATCCCTATGGAGCCTTTGTCGATGCCTCATGTGTCGCAGAGATGTCCCAGTTTTGTATATTGAGTCTATGCTGCCTACATTCAGTCACCATTTTCCTTTATGCTCTTGTTAAAAGGAAGTTGAAACCCGAGTCGGGCATTCCTCAGTTCTCTTGACTTTGCATGTCGGCCATTCCCGGTACTAATACTGGTTCGTGCACATAATGATCGAGTCATTCTGCATTATAAATCTTTACTGAGTACCTCGTGTTGGATGATGATGGATGCCTTAATGCCCTCCTTCCAGCAGATTTCATTCCATCGACTTCAGATCATTTATTCTAGGATAGGAATCTAGAGTCATTTTGAGTGCCTTGAGACTTGCAATCATCAGTGGCAGGTTCTTTCGCCATCGACAGTTTTTGGGAATACATCAATGTCCCCTGATCGATGAATTATTTCAAGTGTTCTACCTCAACACATTTATTCACACTTGTTAGTTTTCACTCTAGTACCTTGATTCCCATTTTCATTATCAATGGGTAATCTCTTGTCTATTGACGGTATACATCAATGACCGGTAATCAGATGATGGACTACTATGTTCAACCTTGACACCTCTATTCACATAGTAGGACATGTACTCATAGCAGATTGTATAGAAGACCTTCCAGATTGGTGGCATTTCATAAATGCTACCTCCTTGATCATTCTAGTGTTCATGAGATTTCAGCTCTGGTGACTTGATTCCGGTGTATGTCATATATTTTCATCCATTATGGGGATCTTGATCCATTGTATATCTTCAACTTTCATCGAGATCATGATTCTTTGTATATCTTCATCATGGATATTCTTATCTATTTATATTGTATGTGGCGATGAACACACATGTCATATTTTGTATCATGCCTATTCATGTCCATTGTATTCTTATATATCTGGGATTGTTGTATGTACTTGCAGTCATGTGCAGAGTTTGATTATTGTATTATAACGTTGGATGCCTAGTTCTTCCACCTGGTTCTTCATCACTCCACTTATAGGATGGAATTGTAATGTATTTAGGCCATCATATCACCCCTCTGACCTCACACATTACGGGGCATCTGTTACAGCTGATTTTACCACACATGGTGGATCACACATTTATGGCCTTCCCTGTCCCTCCACTAGTGGAAAATGAGAGATTAGTGACTAGGAGACCAAAAAAATTGGTCACCACAGTTATTTTCAAGGGATAAATGACCACTTTTGGTCACGGGATAAAAACCAACTAAAAACGACCAAGATAAATGACCAAATTTGGTCACGGGATATCTAGAATAAAAATGACCAGATATCAATTGGTCATTTATTTGGTCATTTTTAGTTG
Organism: Pseudotsuga menziesii; assembly: GCA_001517045.1. NCBI lineage: Eukaryota > Viridiplantae > Streptophyta > Pinopsida > Pinales > Pinaceae > Pseudotsuga > Pseudotsuga menziesii. The sequence continues at coordinate 342,298 of LPNX010481482.1, forward strand.
TCACTCCGGCAATGAAAAAAATTACAAATTTAACAATGAATTTGTACATTTTACTAAATTATAACATATATATAATATATATTTACACGTCCCTATATTAACCAAATAGAATTAATGCAACCCACCTATATGTTAATTTGGACATGACCTTGGCATATAAAAAAACCAACTAAACATTGGCATATAAATTTAATTATAAGGCTAATTTGCATGACCTTGGCATATAATTATAGTGTTTATAGTTTAATTTGGACACGAACTTGGAACCTTGGCATATAATTATAGTTTTTATAGGATAATTTGGACACGACCTTGGCACCTTGGCATACAATTATAGTTTTGATAGGATTTTTACATGACCTTGGCATATAATTATATAAGTTTTTATAAGGCTCGACAAGACCGCTAGACGTGGAAAAAACCAAAGAAATAAAACATATGGGTGATATAAAGAGTGTCGTAATTAGCAATTTATAATTAACACACGTTAGGGAGATGTACTATGCATAGAATGTGAGCCATAATGTATCGACATTGTGCATTACCAGTCCCCGACATGATGAAGAGCGGCGTGGGGGAGAATATGGGAGGGTTCATATACAGTTGGTGAAACTTAATATTAATGACATTAACTAATGAGACCTTGATTTATCCATAAGTGTCCCCAAAGGTTAGTACTAGCATAGGGAGAGGTGGATATAGATATTGGACACAGGCTTAAGAAGGTTGAAGATATTATAATGCTCATTGTTTATCCTTCAAACCTAGAGTGACATGATATGGTTCGAGTCTAGCTCACACTCTCCTAGTTGTTTTATGGTGATTGACAATACTTGTTGTGAGATTGGTGAATATAGTGACCTTAACCTATTTCCACTTCCCTATAAAGATCAATATGCATAAACAGTAAAACCTCCTATATAAATGAAAATAAAATGAAAAATACAACAATCTTATCCATCATCACTATCAAACTCCAATTTAAAACTTCATGTACACCAAATAAAATCTCCACTTACTTTTCTAAAGTTATCCATCTAAATGTTAAAAACACCATTCTTCTTCTTATCTTCATGTGTATAACCTAACTAACTATTGCTAATAATATCTATCTTCCACCTTCATAACCTTAACTTATCATGGCTTTGAAATATAATTCAAATGCATCCCAACGATTCATAACCTTGTTGTTGAAATGTAAGCGATAGGATTGAGAGCATTTAAAGGTCATAAATGTTGTCCACTTAATGCTTATTGTCCACCTTAATTCATGCCATATACATAAATATGTTACTGATTCTCCCTAGAGAATCTAAACAATTTTTTAAGCTACTGCTAAATAATGTGGTTGTGAACTTGTGATATTAGCTCTTCTTTAAAGGATATGTCATATGGAGTTCTTAACTATATCAATTGTAGATGCGTTCCTTCCCTCTTGGATCTCAATCTTCGTGCATTGTTCTGATAGATATAAAATTGAAAAACTAAAGAATTTACATTTTGGAAGGATAAATAGAACATAATGGCAGCAAACACCAAGACGAAGAGACCCTGAGACAGATTGCAGAAGAGTTTTAGGAATTGGCCTTGTTTCTCAACTCGAGAAATGGTGATATTCAACTGGTCCCTTTCTGTCATGCTTTTTCCTGGGTTTCAATGCGCTTTGGTTACCTGGGGATCGCCTTCACATTTGTAGAAAAGGACTTTGTTTCCAAGGTATCTTAATACTCAGTTTTTCTTCTACTGGGCATACTGGGCATGATTGAATACCTTTTTATTTTAAATTTGTCAGTGGAAAATACTGAAAGAATATGTTAACATAGATTGATTAATGGGATAAAAACTTTGAAAATGTGCATTGCTTGCTGAATAAAGTGTTGAATGATCTTTGATTGCTTGGCCCCGATGGATTTATGGGAATCGATACGGTGACCACCTAATTAACATCTGCTAGATGTTAGACTATAACATTATGTTCTCATTCCTGTTTTGAGACTGGTTCATTACATTACTACTTAGGTTTATATCCATAATATACATTGGAAAGTGAGTGGGTTGACATTTTTTGTCTCCCCAAACCCTCTAGGACCATTTATCGGTTCGTCCCCATTCCGGTAACATAGGTTTCTATGATTCTATCAGTATGAGATGGGTTCATAGGCATAGTTGGAGATTGGTCTAATAAATAACATTTCTTTCCATGGCATGCGAAGGGAAATTGAAGAGAGGGGACAATAGTGTACTGTGTGAATGAAGGCATAATCTAAGAAGGAATCCACCCTTGGAACATTAAATGGTGCTACTATTTACTAGAGGAAAAGTTGAAATACTCATTGACTGAAAGTGCAAAGTTCTATGTGTAAAGTCGCAATCTGAAAAGGGTTTTGCATATGCTGGAGATGGGGTTGAATTTCTTGTCAAGAAGTGGCTAGTATACCCAGTACAAATATATATTTATCAATCTTTTCCCATTTGAAGAAGGATTTAGCGTTAAGGAAGAATCTTACCCATTGTTTCCAGAATTTCCATATATTCTAAAGAGAAGGGGTCGTGGCGCTTAGTTTGGGTTCATTTTGAAGGGAAGCAGTGATTATATCATAGCTGGGTGCTTAGTTTTGGAAATTGGGCACATTTCTCGTATTTATTACATCATTGGAAGCTACAGGAAGGATCTGTTACTGGAAATGTCTAAGGTTATCAATGGGTGTAATATATTGTATGCTGGTTGTAGTGATTTCTCTCTCAAGATTTGGTTCTTATGAGGCTGCCAATACTTCACAAAAATACCATATATTCTAGATCTGATTTCTCCTTGTATTGTTGCTGTTATTCATATGAGTGGAGGTATTACGGTTACATTTGATTTACATTTATAGTCTGAAATATTAATGTCAATTTAAATTGCATTTTTTTTGTGTTTGCTGAGATATTACATGGCATGAAAGGTCATATATGCATAAGGATTCAATTAGTCAGTTCTTTTAAACTTCGAATCTCATAAACCACAAACCAAGGGTATATAAAAACCTATAGGGAGGTGCACACTAAGTGTTTGACAAAACTCCAAAATCAGTCCATAAGGTGTAGCAATAAAGTACCAAGTCTAAGAATACATCAAGCACATATCCAAACTGATATCCTAGTCCTCCAATTTATTTCTTGTCAATCCCATGCTACAACAGTCATCAGACAATAGAATGAGAATGGATATTAGTCATCTACAGGCAGTTTAAAAGAATATATATATATATATATATTGTGCACACGAGGTTGGGATAATACACAATACCATGTAACTTAATGGTAGAATCAGTTGTAGAGAAATCGAGAAATCCAATGTAAGAGAAAAATCAAAGTTTGGTCAAAGACATTAAAGAATTTGCAAGCAACTTTTTAACCTACAAACTATTATCAGACATAATTTAGGCAGTTTCAGAATTTCAGAAAAAAGGATTTATCTATACATGAGTATATTGAGCATTTTTTGAAGTTGCGTATTTAAACAAATCTGCAGGAATATGATGGAAAATTAGCATCCAAATGCTTTAATGGATTTCCTTTTCATATATAAGATGATTTGGCCATGGGGAAGTTGTATTCAGTTGATGAACAACTCCAGTATGCATTGAAGGTAGAAGAGAAGTAACAATAGAAATAGAGGCAGAGCATCAACTAAGAGGAAACCCAAACAAAACAAAAGGCACTGTTCTTGTACAATAATGGAAACCAGTAAGTTGCATCCCCTAGTGCCTAAACTGTGGGATAATTATGATATTATTCTTGGTGAAAATAATCATCCTAAAGCAGCTGACACATTATGTGATGGTTAATGTGCTGAAATAGCCAAGGGTATGATACTTACTGTCATATATTATTTTTTGTAAGAGTACACCTACCTAATATTTAAAAATTAAAATAGCAATACATTGTTCTGTTTGTCTAATGTACAAATGATGAAGGTCGTATTTAAGGTACAAGAAGCAATCAAAATAAAAGATCATCAATGTTAACTGTGTCCATTTAAAACACATAGGCGAAACTACCACATTATAAGTAAGAATAGTATTTTGTTATATTTTTTGCTTAAAATTCAAGAGAAATTGCAAAATGCTGGACAGGAAGAATATATGAATAATATTGCATATTGTCTTGTTTGTAATCCTTTCTAACCCATTGCTTTCTGTAGATAATAGATTGGACGGTGATAAAGGACATTAAATATGGGTGATTACTCCAATGCAATGGATACCTTAAGATTTGCAACCTTTTATTGGATGCTACAAATTGTCACGTCCCCATCCCTTCGACTGGCAAAGAGGACGCGACCATGGCGTTAACCATCCGGGAAACCAGCCCCATGAACATGTGAAAGCATAAAATATCATGCTGAAATGCTGAAAGAAAATGCTTTGAACTAGACATGCATACATGATCATTTATCATACACAACGAAAGAAATCATACGTTCATACAAGCATTCATTCAACATGTTCATCACATTCATTAACAGAAAATAAGGTTGCATAAGTAAAATAGGCAAGATTACTTATCTTATGATGAATTCGTTCCACAACCAGCTACGTCGCTGCAATCTTCCACCCAACCATAGGCCAACATGCTCCTTAATCTCTCAACAGCGCTGCCACCCCCGAGTTGGGCATGATTCTCCAAGGAATAAGGGAACAAGCAGACTTACACATAGCCAAGGATACACAAAACACAGCCAAGCCAACACATTTGGGTTTATCAGGCCATCCAGGAGTTAGGAAAGGCTAAATGCTAAGCTGGTGATCCCATTACAGAGCTAAGAACACCTACACTAGAACTAGCCTGGCCTCTAAGACACCCACACACACCCAACACAAGGAATCAGTCCCTTCTCTGCTACACAGTCCCTCAGGCCCTGCATTCCCTTCCAGTGCTATTCAGGGGTTATAGAGAAGAAAGCCAGCTCTCTAGCTCTGTTTGTGTGGTTTCCAAACACACCGATTTTATCAAGCAAACCAATCCCCCATCCCTGCTCCCAATGTAGTCCGAAGACCAACCATTGCACACATCCAACCAATCATCTATTAAAGCTTAATAGGGAAAATGATTCCTGAGTCGTTCTTGGCCCTATCATGGCAAAAAAGACTCCCAAACGAATTACAACAGTCCCCAAATGTAACAACAAACACAACTCATGACATGGGAAAACAGCAGTCCCAAAAAGAAACGTATCAGCATACACTCCCAACAAACGTGGGGAAACAACAACCATTTTTCACAATCGAAGTCACTGGGGAAAAACAAACATACACAGACCACACTGGGGAAGAAATTACAGTGTCCCAGCTTGTACGTGAGAGAAAAAACAGCGCAGGACCCACAAATCATCCTGTGAGGAAAGAATACAGCCACACCATCCACATATCCATAGAGGAAAACTGCGTGGGTAAAAACCAGGAAAATCCTATGCGTGAGAATAATGAACCGATAATGGTCCCTGCGTGAGGATAACAGATTCGCCTATACGCGTGGATGAATAGATAACAACAAGAGTGCGTGAATCCCTCATCACTGCCATGGGGAGAGTAGTATGTCTGTGGAAGTGATGGCAGTGGTTTTGCTTGCCACCGTGAAGTCAACAGTGGTGGTGGAGTGTGCGTGTGGGCAAGGACTGACAGTCCTGCCACACCCACTCCCAAACAAATAACTGCCTCAACTACTCAGCTGAACATTTAAGGTGGTAGTTGGACAAAACAAGGTGGTGACACATGGTTTTTCCCCTCATGGCCCAAGGTTTGACAATTTCCCCCACCCTTATTCTTGTGAAAATCATGCCCCTTATCAATTTAGTTGCCACGATTGTAGCTGGTCGGGTTCATTTTAATTGAAGATGCATATTTACACGATGATAAACTTAATATATGTATGCCGCATGCCCCGATATACCATCGGTGACAATTTCAACCCAAAACATAGCATAACCAATTAATAGTGGGGCCTTGGCCTTTAGCTCCACACCATGATCATTTACAATATATACATCATATACATCTAATGCAACGAGGTCAAAACTAGGGTGTTACACAAATAGTCTTGATACTTGAAGCACTCCATATAATGCTTATTCTTTAATCATGAAACTACACTTTGCAAATCAATATAATAATACAAAAGATTCTTGAAAATGTATTATATGGTCCCTCTACTCAAGAGCCTGAAATAAATGTTTGACATCATATCTCAATTAAGGCAGTAGGTCTCTGTGTATTTCATTGTTTTCTAATTTATCGTTATAAATTTTAATGTGAAGGGAAAATAAGAACCTAGAATGGGTCCATGGTATAGTTGGTAGTTTTGGATTAAATTATATAAGCTTGTCAAAAACTTCAACCTACTTATTTGCATATAAATTGGACTCTTACGAAATAGATATTATTATTATTTTCAAAAGCCTGATACTAATGAACCCAGGAAGAATAGCCCACTAGTATAGTTAATAAGTGAATGCATTTGCAAAAAGGCCTTGAATCAGGTTCCAGACCTCCTTAGCAAATGGGCACCTCCAGTAAATATGTCCAACATCCTTTGGTTTCCCATACTAGCTGTGATCCCCCCTCTATGAAGCCTTTCATATGAAGATGTCCTTTAATAAAGAGTGCCATCTACAGGATGAACAATATATGTAACTTTTGTTCGAAGGAAATATTCACATTCCAACTAGATTTCACCCTTTTGATCCATTTGCATTTATTCTTATTCTTTGAGATTCCACCTTCTATTAAGTTTGGTTTCTATAGAAGGTTTAGAGAGAATATTTTGATATGATTCTTCTTACCTATAGACTAAAGAAGTTGTACCATAACTCTAGCTTTAATCCTTCAATTCTGACTGAGGGCCAAATAGTCTAATTGGTCTTTTTTTCTCTGGGAAAGGTTTGAAAAATATTTAAAAGGTTGGCTCTGCACTCTAGTTAACACTTTACTTCTAGTTATATTTGGACCACTCTTGGTTTTGGAAGTGTCAAAGTTCCTTCCACCGATTAATCCCCATGTTTCTCAACCACTTCACCCAATACCTATTCATATCCCCAAAGATCCTTTTCTATTTGCAAAGTTCCAATTGTTTTCATGACCAAAGGTGAGCACTGACTCCCCTTCTGAAAACCATTTAATCTCTTCCTAGTTTAAGGAGGCCCCTTGCCAACTTTTCCATATCTTCTTCAACACAAGAGTACCTTATATGTACTCTTTATATGTACCTTATATGTCAAATATATTGCACAGTTGATAATGTCATGTAGACAAAAGGGTCCTTTGATGCCCTTTTAATGCCTAGCACTTTTACTGTTCAACTTCACAAAACATTGAAGAAGGTAAAGAACTATGCCAATAACTTGCAAGTACCAGGTGGATTGTGTAGATAAGTCAGAAAGGATATTATGCAGCATGGGATGGGTACAAATCCAACTATGGTGGCTTGCTTCTAAACACAAATTTTGTCACTATAGTATAGAATATATTTTGTCACAAATTTTGATCTATTAGAATATATTTATTACAAGAAGCGGTGGGATTTTGTTCCACATTAATAATTACTCTAATATACTAACATTTTTATTTTTAATACTTTTATTGTTTCCTACATTTTTTATATAGAGGGAAGATGCATCCACTGTTTGCAAAGAATTTACAACTCCAGAGGACTGAAAGTGAGTAAATCTTTTTATGTTATTAGACCGTTGTTGATTTTATGTTTAGCTTGAATCGAAGCCTTTGTAGAATTTATCTCAAATTCCCATTTCTTTTGTTTACACAGGTACTGCTACAACAAAATCACAAAACAGTCCAAGTGGAATATTCCAGATGAACTAAAGGTTTGTACTATTTCATATTATTCCTTGAGAAGGATTATGAATTTTTGATATGACAACTTTTAGCAATCTATTTTAGTAAACTCTTTTGTGGGATTTCATCATATAGCTCAAGAGCAAGCAAAGAAAGCAGTGGATTCAATTGGAAACTTTGAAGGATCATTGTCCACAACTGCATCACCAGTTCCAGTGGTTGTCACATCATCTCAATCAAAAGCATATCCAAATCTATCTTCTCCTAGCATATATGTAGCTGCTATAGTCTTAGCATCAACAGGGACACCAACAGTTGCTACACAAGTTATGCCTCTTTTGCCAACAAACCGAGTTAGTGTTATGGCTTCTTTGACACCAACTATCTCTACATCTGTTGGAGTTTTCTCTTCTTCCATGACCACATATGTTCCCACAACTTCTCCTGCACCTGTTGTTGTGCCATCAATCACTACAGTTGCGATACCTCTTGCTACTCCTGCTTCATTAACACCAACTGCTATGGTCCCCTCAACTAATGCAGTTCCCACAAGTGTAGTGTAAACTGATGTGGTCCCCTCATTAGCAGTACAATTCGACACCCTCCAGATAAAAAATAAGCAAGATGAGGTAGAGAAAGCTCTAGTAGTCTTTTGTCCAAGGTGAAATAAAAATCATGCTCACCATGAGTGCCAACTAAACAATGTGTAGATTTGTAGCAATTGCAAGGATAGTCATGGCACAAATCAATGCTGAGAGCTAGGTTAAAAGCCTTATATGAAGGGACTACGAAGAATATGACAGATTTGTCCTCCACACCCGAGTTCTCCTACCCACCATCACTTCAATTAACCAATAGTCGGCCCACCTCCCACTCTCAGCTCTTCCCATGGCCCAAAGTCCACTAGCACATGATTGTTATTGCTCTGCAAGATGGAGGTTGTACAACAACTATTGTATAGTCCTTTTTTATGTTTTTCTTCTTTCACATGAACCTGGTAAAAAATTATTCCTGCTCAAAGCTTTATCCCTGACTTTGATACCATGTTGATTTTAGTGATCCAAACAAGATTTAATAGTTTATGCAATTATTATTAAAAAATACACTAGGTCTAAACAAAACAATGTAGCGGAAATACTCAAGAAATCACCCCGATATTTGACACATCGAATTACCCTAAAAAGCCCCTAACTGGGGAAAAATCAGCGAACAAATTGATTTTTACAGAGATAAGAACCTTGGGATCCCATATTGAAATAATGGGATACTAAGAAAAATACAATGACAAATTGCTAGCTTTCAAACCTCAAGATCGGTCCTTCAATCTTGTTGGTTACTAGCCCTCGCCTACCTCTTGATCTCCTTTCCTCTAACCCTACCCCCTTCACCTGCACACTTAGTTGAAAATACTTCATCAACCAATCAATGATCTGTGTGATTGGCTTATGTATTCCTCTCTCCTTAGTTTCCTCTTATACTATTACAATATGCAGTCACCGCGGGTAGAGTTGGGTGGCAGAGAAGACATTGCAGTCACCGCTAGCGGGTGACAGCAGTTAGCCACCATAGCCACTAAGCAAATAGGCCATGGACAACAAGAAAACTCAAACGCCAAGCCACCAGCCAGCTTCCAGGGCCCACGGTAGTCATGGGCAGACTGTCAGCAGCCTAGAAGGGTTTGGGTAGCTGCCATAACAGTCTAGGTAGCCCAGAAAATTTTGAGCAGCAGGCCCAAGGACATGGGTGTACTTCAGGAAGCTACAGGCATACTTTGGGTAGCCTAGAAATTTCACGCGAGGTTCACTGATCCTAGATTCATTTAAGAATGGCTCCCTATAGAAGCTCTAGTGAATTGGGAGACTAAAGCCTCCAATCTTGCCTAGGTCTTGGTTGAACAATGTAGGAGAAAGAATGCCTATTATTGGAAACCCTATTTACACAACAACAAGAACAAGAGTTCCAAACTATTTCAATCTGAAATGCTGTGTGATATGATGAGAATGTTCCAAAAACTCATCAACCATCAACAATGCGTCCAATCACAACCTCAACCTCAACCTCAACCTCAACCCACTATTCACTTAAGGGTTCCCATTCTAATAGACCTTCAAGCTTGACTCTACACTATCGATGCCAAAATTTGCTTGGGCTTTCAAAAGCTCAATTATTGAATATATAACATTCTTATTCCAAAACCTAGTTGAACATGATAGAGGCCAACAAAATTTTGGTCATTAGAGTTTACAAGGAAAACGAGGCTCACTTCATTAGAGTTGCCAGCCAACAACCCATTCCTGATCAACACTTGGGGAGACTTCAAAGATGTAATATGCAAGAGGTTTTACCCTGTAGGGTACAAGGATGCTTTGCTAGCAAGGTGGCTACAACATCAACTAATCTCAACATATTTTGTCCACAGTTTATTGACATCTTCAACAAAATACTCATCAAGCTTGAGATATGAGACTGCAAAGTCACTTCCTGTGTTATGTTAAGTTCATTTATGGGTTATTGTCAAATTTAATGAAGGAATTGGAACTATTCTTTGTTATTTCCTTGGAGCATGCTTTCCACCTTGCTTCCAAATAGTGGATAAATGTCCTAAAACCACTCCTATTAGTCAAAAGAAGGTGGTTTCCTCTTCTCGACCCCCTATCACTTCCAAGGGTTGTCTTGATAGTTGTGGATAGAATGTGGGGCATCTTAGCACAACACCTGCTATTGGGACAAAAAATAAGAAGTGTTGCTCTCATCACTGAGATTATGGACATTCTGATGATGAATGTAGGGTCCTTTTGGAAAAATGATATGATCGGTTAGAAGGATCCTTATTGAAGAACAACTCTCTAGAGGTTTCAGGATAGATATAACTAGCCCATCTACAACAAATCCACAATCGGCTCTAGTGGCCAAGAACTACACAGGGAGTGAGGAAGAACCTTTGTTCTCTCTAAGTTGCCATATCAAGAACAAATTAATTTCTATCACCATGGATGAAGGAAAATAGAAGAATCTAGGGCCCCAAAATTTGGTAGGAGACCTGCAGTTTCTAACTGTTCCTCACCCCAAGCCGTATCAATGTGGTGGATAAACTACTCTTGTCAATCAAAGGTGTTTCATCTCATTAGCCATTGGACCATTCTATGAGATAGTGGAGTATGATATCACTCCTCAAATTGTTCTAATTTGATTATTGGCATGCCATATCAATGTACTAGACATGCACAATATGATGGCTACTTCAACACCTACAGGTTGCACAAAAATAGTAAGACATGCAAACTTACTTCTAGCTCTTCTTCAGCTATCCCACTATACATTTTGTCAGACTGAATGTTAAACAAGTCAATCCTAAGAAATTCATGTCACCTTGCATTTTTTGACAAGTCAAGTAAGACAACAAAGGGAGGTTCCTTCTCTCTAATATACAATGAAAATTGATTGATAAAAAGATGTGTTTGAATAACCCATGGAATAACATGTAACATTCTACGAGGTTGGTTCATGATTCTTCATTGCCCAATTTTTGTGCATATTACACTTCCCTTAAGAAGAGTGTAGGTTGAGTGACAGATCACAGAATTATTTGAGGAAGGAAAGATTAGGGCTGACACATCCTCTTGTAGCTTGCTGGCCTTTGTGGTTATCATGAAGGAGCAACATGTGGCATGCTTGCATGAATTACAGGCCCTTAACAATGTCACTGTTGAGAACTGTTACTCATTGCCTAAAATTGATGACCTTCTTGATTAGCTCAAGAGGACGGAGTATTTCACCAAGCTAGACCTTGCTTCCTTACTTCAGGCTATCACCAAGTGCATATGGAAATGAAAGATATATGGATTATGGATTACAGATTTTAAGATGAAGTTTGGTCTCTTTGACTCGCTAGTGGCTGGTCATGCCTTTTGGCCTCAGTAATATGCCTCCCACTCCCTTGAGAATCATCAATGATGTATTCCAACCAAATCTTTGTGCATTACTTAGATGATACTTTTGTTTTTAGTAAGTCTTGGCCAGATCATTTGCAGCATGTCTGCACTATTTTGGATCTCCTTCGCCAATATAAGTTGCAGGCAAAAATGAATAAATCCTTCTTTAGGAAGAATTCTGTCTAGTGTTAGCGCTTTGTGATTGATGTTATAGGAGTTCAAATATATCATGCCAAATTTCAGGTTTTGAATGTCTGTCCCACTCACAATGCGAAGTAAACACAGGTCATGCTGATGCTGCCAAAGTTCAAGTATTGAGGTAATTGCCATGCATTGTGTTTTTTGTGCTTAACCATGATTCATTAAAAATTTTAATCTTTTATTTTTCTCTCCCATCCTCTCTCTCTATATACATATAGATAGATAAATATTTTTTTTGGGGGGGGTCCCCTATATCCTGTGCCTTACGTCTCCTGTTCTATCCACATAATTTTGGCTGTAGCCTCCTGCTGTCCCAGGAAATTGTTTGGCCCCTACCCTTGGGATGAACCTTTGTGAAACATAAGCAAACAACTAAGGACCACAACATAAGTCGTCTACTGATATATCTACTTTAGGCCATAAATTATTCATAGGAGGCACAAAATTAGCTTAGCAACAAAAAATATCAAGACGGTATGTTAATGCTTTATCCAATACCCATGGGTCTACAAAGTTCTTTTCTGGATTGTATTCAGTATATTTGATTTAGTAAGAAGACATCAGATGCCAATAATTTTGGGTAATTTTTTATTCTTGACATTTGACATTAGTCTGCTGCTTACTTGATCTACTATTACTATTGTGATACAGTTGCTATAACACAAGTGTTCAGATCACTGAGGACCTTGCTTATAGATCAGTTTGACTCTAAGGAGGATTTGATTGATGCGGTTTTCACTTCTTCTTTTATACCAGGGTATATTCTTTACCTTTGTGCTTTCTAAATTTGTTTTGTTGCTTCCGTCTTTTTCTTCGAGGACAAGAATTTCAGCTTTTTCCACCACAGAAATGTTTTTACTATACAATGTTGGTAATGGATTCTGACAAAGAGGAAGTCTAATATTTTTCGACAGATATCTTACACCAATGCCTGTCACAATTTTCAGAAATCGTATCTGCATAGATGGAAGTCTGACACTTTTCATGCCACCAACTTGTGCTGAAAATACGGTATGTTTTTTGACATAGAGATAAATGCTGGAATGCTTATCTTTAAATGCTAGCACATGCTTCTTGGTAATTTATTCTATAATTTGTAGCATCTTTTACAAACCAGTTAGCCATTCGAGACTGTCTGCATTTACTATTCGTATGACTCATTAAACCCGCCATCATTTTCTCTATTTTTTCCAGGTTTCACCCTTACAAAGTCTGTAATTTGCTAAAATTTTGCAGTGGCCTAGGTGCTCTCATTATTTCAAAAGATTTATTGTTCTGTTTCTATTATAATCATAGACTGTTGTGTTGATTATTTCTCCCAATTTTGCATCTTTTCTTATGAGTGTTGTAACTTATGGAAGTGAGTTGAAGATGGAACTATCATCTATTTCTTCTTCTTCAAGATTTGCAACCGTGCCTCAAAATTTGTGTTGTACGTACAACAATAAATGTTGTACGGCTGCCTCGATTTCTGTGCAAACTGCCTCGAAATTTGTGCCTTCTCTCTCCTCAAAAAAGTGTTTTACAGTCGTTGTACGGCCTGCATTAATTTCTATATGGACTATATGGATGCATTAATTGTTGTACGGTTGCCTCGGGATTCATGCCACTCTGCTGGTACTGTTGTCTCAAAATTTGTGCTCTTTCTCTTCTTCCTGGTTCTGGAAAATTTTTGCAAGGGTTTCTCTTTGGTTTTCTCTTGCTCTCTCTCTCAAAAATCTCTCTCGAAAGTGAACAATAGTCTCAATTTTCCTTTCCCTCTCCCTTTTTGTTTGACTAACTTCCTCCTCGAAATTAAACGCTAGAATTAAAAACCAACTACATGAGCTCAATGGTTTATCTCATTTCCTCATTGAAAGTTCACTTTTTAAATAATAATGAGACTTTAATACTCACCCTCATTAATGCTCATAAAGTCACTTTAAAATTATAAACTCAAACATTTAATTAAAAGGTCACTTTAAAATTTCAACATACATATATTGGATAGTTAACAATGGATGATGTAATACAAAAGATTGAACATTTGAAGGAGTCATGTAAGAAGAGGTATCTTTCTTCCTGAGCTGTAAATAAAGCTAATAGTGTTCTCATCTATAAAGCTTTTCCTGATTAAATTGTCTTTGGACATTGGAGGTTTTCTAGTGTCATATGTTTCTATTTTATCCTCTTTTGATCCTCTTCTAACTGTGATTGCCACATGCCCTACAATGTGGTAAACATGTAGGATGTACTTAAGCTATAATTTGGTAAACATGCAAGCTTTTCCCTGCTTTGCTGAGCTAGTTACTATTAACTGTTTTGAAAACAAGAACATTTCTGCTTTGATTAGTTTACTAGTTACTAAACCTGTTTCTCAGTTTGCTTCCTACTTTTAAGTATTATCTACTAGAATTCACATGGATTTGTTTGATTTATAATCTATTTGGACATGTGATTCTACTTGAAGACTAATATTTCTTTTGAATTGGTAAACTTTGTAGGGAAAAATAAATCTTTTCTTGCATGATACAAAACCTATTTGATGAATACCGTTTTTTCCCAAGGTATCCAGAGAGAGAATTGGAGATAGTTGCGATTCTTTTTGGTCAGGAATTTTTTAAGCATTTTCATACCTCAAGTTTTGATTTTTGATTTGATGTTCCATGATGTGTCCATAGGAATCACAACTAATAAAACTCATGCTATAGGATCTAAGAAAACCTAATGCCCAAGAGAAACCCTAATTTGCACAAACAAAGTTTTGAAACCACCAATTAGCATTGCAAAACCAACACAAAATTGTGATACACATTAAAAATATAGGGTTATTGATACAAATTAGGCCTTTTTATAGAGTTGACTATAAAAATCATAAAAAATCAAATTGTGGCAATGTGATTCTCTAGAATAAATGGTGGATTTAGCTAGGGATTTTGTACTTATATGTTGGGAAATAAATTGATTTCAATCAAAGAAACATTGCTCATACACTTGCAAATATGTAAAAGATTTTTTGAATATATATTTGCAGGCTAAACGATTGAGGGAAGGGCCACAAATGATCCAATTAAGTTTGGATGGAAAGTGCCTTTATGTTACCAATTCATTATTTAGTCCTTGGGATCAACAGTTCTACTTTGAATTGATAGAGAAAGGCTCCCATATGCTTCAGATTGACTGCGACACTGACAAAGGTGGACTAGAAATAAATCCCAATTTCCTGGTGGACTTAGGAGATGGGCTAGAAGGCCCAACAATGACTGATGAGATGAGGTATCCTGGTGGGGATTGCACTCCATATATATGGATCTAGAAATTGAAACCCAGTTAATGAAAGCATGGTCAATTCCTACTCTTTAAGTATATCTGCATATTCTTATCTTATTAGTTTTGTCATTTGATTGGTAAATCAGGTTGTTGTATTTTCTATAACGAAGAACAAATGTATTTTTCTGTATTCGATGCAAAAAATACACTTCTCATTAACTTTTAAGTATGCTAAACAATGTTTGTTTTCAAACTATTTGGCATCTATCATCTAAATTTTAACAGAAGTTCTTTATTGTATTCTCATTGAGCAATACGAGTTCTAGGCGGTAGGATGCAATCACAATAGTAAACTACGTTCATAACACACTAGAACTGTTAACTCTTAGCTATGACAAGAAAAAGGGAAACCATGTTCAATAAAGAAAAATAAATCAGACAGGAAAACTAAAGTCACACCTTTCCTGGTAAATAAAAGTGGAACTCTTGTAGGGCCAATCCAAATTATCTTTTATCTTGGCTCATCCGAATTCAATTTGAACCATCCACTCTTATATATGAGCCTAATGGACAAGCAAATGCCATTGGCCTTATTCAAAGGATATTCCACTTTTTGAATGATATCTTTGATGGAAAAGCAATTGGGATCTTTCGAAAGATTTCTATTAGCTACATTTTAAAGATGCACCTCATAGACAATCAATTTTTTCGAAAGAACATCTTACAAATTTTCTCGATAGGTCATCTAGTTGATAGAGGCTCCGTCAAAATGTCTATAGCCTACAAATTTGAATTAAAATAATCAAGGACTATTGTTCCCTTCTGAAATCATCCCATATAAGCTTCTCACAGGTGGGAAACTTATCTTAGGAATACACACCCCAAACAAAAGTTACCAATAGGTTGAAAACCCATTCAGGGTTGTGGGTACAAACTCTTCACCCTCAACCTCTTCTCTAACTGCTTCAAGTTGATCATGGAGTTCAGTGATCTTCATCAAATAACTGGCTATGATATTTCTCTTGCTCCTTTGTGTGGCTCCAAGCTT
Source organism: Pseudotsuga menziesii (assembly GCA_001517045.1). Classification (NCBI taxonomy): domain Eukaryota; kingdom Viridiplantae; phylum Streptophyta; class Pinopsida; order Pinales; family Pinaceae; genus Pseudotsuga; species Pseudotsuga menziesii. Next base: position 358,560 of record LPNX010481482.1, read on the forward strand.
ATTCCTCATCAACGTCTTCTGATTGATGTTTTCACTCTGATATAGAGTGACTAGAACATCAAACATCTCCTTTCCAATATTTCTGATTATATGAGGAATCAAAGGATCCTCTGTCTAGTTGAGGATGACTTGATTTCTCTTGGACATCTTCTTGTTATAATATTCAAACCCACCAGCTTCTGTAGGAAGTGTAACTGTCTTCTCCACAAGATACCAAAGCTCATGTTCCTCCAAAAGCATATGTAATTGAAACCTTCCACGGAATGAATTTGGAAGGGACCTACAATTTATCTTTGTATGTGGGATGGAAGGTAGTCATACCATTGTTCCTATAAAAAACTGCTAGAAAAAATAGATAAAAAATAACAAGCCTGCAGTGATTTTTTCAAACACGAACTCATGTATCCAACCCCTGAAACCTCAGGACAACTCCCTATCCTATATAGGATCCCTCTCTCTGTACACTTATTCCTAGAAGTTTAAAGCAGATTTGCACCTATAATCTCTAATAAACTAATCTAGGAAACTAAATTGTGTAACCTATCAAAACAACAGATGAAGAATGCTAAATCTACAAATGAAAAAATCTAAAGATATGAACAAGAAGCTAGTAAATTGCAGTAACCAATCACATCACTTTTAATTAACTCAAGCGAAGAAACTATTACATCTCTGTAATCACTAGCTGAAAGAAAACTGAAAATCAACAAAATTGAATGCCCTCATGTCTTTATAACACAAGCAGAGGGGATACCAATAAATATGGGCTACATGCATCAAATTTGACGGGGTCAAGATGCATAGGATAGAACACCTTCATGAATAGAACTACCAATAAATCATGCTAAATTGAAGTGAAATAGGAGCCCACATCTCTTTGGTAAGAACGCCCTTCCTGGAAAGAACAATCCTCATACACACTCCCTCCTTCCCTAGTGAACTGTGGCTATCTGAATCTAATCTGCATGTGATCTAATTTAGAACTACAGAGAAGATCTAATTTTAGAACTCAACTAAAGACAAAAATAACACATCTATTTATGGCTGGTGCATGCATGCATGCTCCTTTGCTGTTGGAACATTGAACATTGATGCACCCTCACCTATAACACTTCATATGCGCCATCTCACTCACAGCAATAAGCACATCAGCTCTAATCACATGTTGGAAAAGGTATTGTTGAGTGCACTATGGCTGGAGAGATAGAATACTTCAGAGCAACAAGTAAACTAGCAGCCATGATAGGGGAGTCTGATGTCTGGGAGAGTGTTCCAAAAACCCCCATTTAATCAATTGATTATGAGCATTCAGGCAATGATAAGCAATGGAAGTACACCTTGAGAGTTTTTAAAGTTCAAGATGCTATGGGGGAGACTTGGCTTTGCGGAGAACACTTTCCTTGAAAAAAGGAAGTGTTAGTTTTGGTTGTTGTTGTAGATATTTTCCCCTTCAATAGAGGTGTAGCAGATTCTATAACCACATATTCCTCAACAACAGGTTCGACAAAAGTAAGTTCTACAGTAGCATGATCTTTGGCAACAAATTCATCAACTGTTGATTCTACAGCAGCCATACTTTGGATATGCAGCAGAAAGATGCACACTCGTTGAGGGTGTGTAAGTGTTAAGGTGGCGCAACACTGTAGTTATGTAGACAGTAACAGTGTGTGTACATGCGTACAACATGCATATTTCAGCCTTAGTTATTTAAAGTTTTAGTGGTTTTTTTTTTATTAAATTGTTCCAGACATAGCCTTTGTTTTAATTAGAAGATTGTTGTACTTATTTTATCTTTTCCAGATTTAGGAAAAGGTGCTTGGCTTGGGGAATTTTGAAGATTAAGGAAAAGGCGCCAACCTTAGGGACTTTTCCAGATTTATCTAAGGTGCTTGGGCTAAGGGATTTTCCAGAATTAGAACAGGGCACTCTATTCCAAGAAAATTTGCTCATGCAGGGAGGATGCACTTTTCTAGGTTAAATTTAGGGTTTATAATTTTCGCTTCTAAACTTAGGAGCTCTATTTTGTAAAATATTTACCTTATTCATTCATAAAAGAAGGCAATGTGGGTGAGCGTTATTCATTCAGTATTGTCTTAAGATATTTGAGTGAGTTTGACAATTGAGTTTTAAACTATTATAATTTATGCTTTCTGAGTAAATAAACACGGATGTGGTTGGTGCTGATATATTAGCTTGTAATAATTTTCAGTTATCACAATTAGTGAAACAATGAAACCTAATATATGTAAGTTTTGGGTGTATGCAATGATTTCAATACTGCTATTGCTTTAAAGTTTAACCATGGATTTCAAGTTAGTGAATAACTAGCCATAAAGAAACAGCTTGAAAATGCATTAAAGAACTTTGCTTGTAAATTGACTTAACTGCAGTGTTGAAATAGTCTTTCTAGTAAGCACCTATGATATGTTTGTTCTAGATATAAGTTTGGTTGAGATATGCCATATCATAGCATCTCCTCAAAGGTGATGAGCATCAAGAAAATATGGAAAGAGGATAGAATAAAGAAGATTAAGAAAATCCTTTACACCATAATCTTTTCCATCAAAAGTATTAGAAAGCACAACATCCCTTGATGCTAGTATTCATGAACTCAATTTTGGATTTTGAATTTACTATCATTATTCCTTTATGGAGTTTAAGTAGACACTCGTTGTTGTTCATGTTGTGGACTTATCAGATAAAGAAATAAATTGATTACATATCATGAGCACTGAGCAGTAGAACCTTCTAACTATATTTTGTAGTGAATGATTCTCTATGTATTCAAATGGGAACTACATCTGATAATTCAGGTCTTTCCTCAAATCATCAGTTTTACAAAAGCTGTCTACCACCAAATGTTAGACATTGTGGATGTTAAAGCATATTCAAAACATCCAATTCAACAGACATCCAAATTAATACAAATAGTGTGTAGCATCCTAAGGACCTTATTGAACTGAACTATAATGGCTAGTGTCCTGCAGTTTTCATTCTACAATGATATTTCTTCCTCTCTGAAATGTCATGTTGGTGACTAGGAATATTTAAAATGCTCCCGATTCATGGTCCGGGAAATATATTTTGGAATCTTGTATTTTGGCATCTGGAAATATATTTTCATTCTGTAAATTTTCCAACATGGTTAAATTGTTGAAATGTTTGTGATTTTTGTTTCCAGAACCCACATGTACACTTAATTGGCCAGGTGTTCATTGTTGTATGGAGAAAAACTTGCAAGTTTTGCATAAATGATCCTTCTACTAGTACAGTTTTGTGCAAGTTGAAGTAGACACTGGTAATATATATTTGTTGTATCTCTGATACTGTTGGTTTCCTTAGTTTAGTTGGTGTTATAAAAATTAATAATTCTCTCTAAATCATTTTTTGTATTGCACCTGAGAGAATTCATGTATGTTTGGATTAGACATAATTACTTTTTGGGTCCTTCATTGGGATGACCATAAATAGTAATACTTGTACATTCCATATTTTTAGCCTAAATTGCTTTATTCCCTTATATCCAATGATTTTTCTTTCCTTGTGAGTGTTTGGTACTGTAATTTACCTTTCTGCCCATTCTGGTCACTTATGTTGAGTGGTCATGCGATTTGACAAGATTCAAAATGTTACTAATTTATTAATATTTTTGCAGCTGCCTTCAACCTCACTTGTAATGAGGGAGCTAAGAGAGACCTTGCTGCAAAGCCTCACAACTGTCTTTGGAGGAGATGCTCTTGGAGATGATCTCTTTGGAGAAGTGGCATATCCCAAACATCACAAGCAATCAGAAGTTGCTAATATATATAGGATTTCTACAAAAAACAAGGTTTATAAAACTTCCTGTCAAATTATAAAAAGAAATTGTCCATTATTGCTCTTCTTATTGACAGAAAATTTGATCTTTAAGATGAAATTTTAAGATTTTAAGATTTTTATATCAAGGTCTTTGACCTAACAGTTTGATCTAAAAGCACTTTTGGTTGTGTAAAAAGAATAAAGCATGCCATTCTCCCACTTTGTTTAAATGAAAGAAGCTGCACATGGATTGCCTATGGTTTCCACAGAATGGAGGACATGTAGACATTAAACAGGTATATTGAAAATTCTACCTTCAAAACTAAAAGTCTGATTGGATCTAATGTCATCAATCGCTCTCTGATTTTTTCTTACAAATTGGTTCATTCTTGTGCACACGTTGAAGAATGGTTTGTTGGTAGATCTGCATAACGACAAGGAAATTGCAGCTGCTTTGTACAGACTAGTAGCTGATAAGAACCTCCGGGCTGATTGCAGGAAAAATGGCCTAAAGAACATTCATCTCTATTCTTGGCCACAACATTGTAAAATATATTTGTCAAGGATTTCCACAATGGCAGAGGGAAAATGACTTCAATGAAAATATGGATTCTGAATCAGACATTGGTTCATTCAAGGATGACCCAGATACATCCCTTAGACTCTAATTATATGCATAAAAACCTTCTTGCTCAAATTCACTTAATAACACTATTGAACTTGATAAGCTTCTTCAAAATGAAGATAATGGGGAGGGTATTTATGATCACATTAGGATGATCATAGAGAAGACCGAGGAGAGTTAACTAAGCTGCGAGAAGAAAATGATACAGGAAAAACAAATATTGATCGAAATAATAGCTTTAATTCTATGGGGAAACTACCTCTTAGGAGAAGAAAGTGTCTATTTGATATTGCAATGGATTAATATGGTGTTAGTGGAGAACCCCTTGTTAGTAAAATAGCTATTATTATCCAAGATATTATGAATGCAGTTCGCTCTGCTGGCAACTTCCCATCTCCTGGATTCATCTAATCAACTGCATTGATAGTTTCAGAAACTATTTATGTGCTTAAGTCTATTGGAGTAAAATTTTCTGCATTTGATTATATAACCATATCCATATTATGATTCTCATATCAAATATCGTTGGGGTGTAGAGGGCCTGAGAAAAAAGCATGAGAAAATTGAGAGGTCCACGAAATTCTCGATTCCTAATGGAGGATGCCGAAGCATCTAACCCCCATTGCTTAGCCTATACAGTCAATAATATATCCACTGTAATTTTCAATTCTAGATGCCATTTTCAGTAATTGGTATATGTTCTATGTCACTACAAGAGTGGTATTCAGCCTCCTGAAAATCTAGAAAAATATTGTTTGTTGATTAAGGCACCTGTTTACTAGCTCCAATTGCTTGACATTAAAATGGTGTTGCTAACAAATTTTTAGAAAGGAGTACAAGAGCTAACTTGATTTATTCCAAATACTAGGGAGCCATGACAACTCTCTATTAGTATAATAGAATCAGGATTCAGGACTATCATTGAATATTGATTAGTCCTATCATCTTTTTATATTTTCCTTGGGTATTGTTTTGCCAGGCACCCAAAGCACATGAGTTGAGACGGAAATTGAGAATGAGAGGTTTAAGATGCCATGTGCTTTACTCTCAAAATTGTTCCCAGTTGTGTGTGTTGCCTCTTCATGCTTCAAGATCTCAAGCTTTAAGGTGGTAAAATTCTAGATAGTTCTTTGCCTCTGAATTTAATTGGATGGATTTGGTCTTTGGCGAGTGCATGTTAAGCACTTCTAGCCATATTTTAAAGATTTTAATTGGGCACTGTTTTTCTAGGAACCCAAAGAACATGAGCTGAGACGACAATTGAGAATGAGAGGTTTAAGATGACATGTGCTTTACTCTCAAAATTGTTCTCAACTGTATGTGTTGCCTCTTCATGCTTCAAGCTCTCAATCTTTAAGGTGATAAAATTCTAGATAGTTCTTTGCCTCTAAATTTAATTGGATGGATTTGGTCTTTGGCGAGTGCATGTTAAGCACTTCTGGCTCAAACAGAGCCCATGCAATAAATTCTTGTTGAGCAAGATCTGTATTACTAAAAGTTAGATTTGGTGATTTGCAGGTACCTGTATGTTCAATGGGGCTTGGATATAGCTAATGTGTATGCGTTTCTGGGGAAAAAGGAGACACAATCTATGAAGATATGATTGGAGGAATGCATAAGACACTACTATTGAGAGGGATCATCTATGATGGAAGTGAAAAGATGGGGAGGAGTCCTTCTAGCAATGGAAGAGAAGATGTTTTCCCTTCACAAAGTCCAAATATAGTGACAGTTACTGTAAGTGATGATAAAGAAGAATTCAACAACCAAGAGATGATTGCAGCTCTGAAAACATTTTCTTGAGATAAATAATTCTGCATCCCATTGTATGTAACCAGATGCATTTTTACTAAAATAAAAGTTCCTAGTAAATTTTAGGGAGATGAAAACTACTAGTAATGTCTTATAATATTTGTAAAAACCCAATCAGGTTGTTAAGTATTGAACTTTTACGGAAGCCATCATATCCATGAAAGAGCTACTAGGCAATACAATGGAGTTGGAATTCCTTCGGAGGTATTAGAAGTGTTTTTGTATTTGTTATAATAAGCACATATATAACTGTTTGTTGGAATTGTTTCTTTTTTCAATGTTAAATCTTGTGAAATTACTATGTACATTTTTCAGTTATTTGTTTTTTTATTTTTACCAAGCAACACAATTTACTGCTTAACATGTGTTGTTTGCAGGTAACCTTACTCGTAAGCTTTGTAAAAACATGAAGAGGGTTGCTGCTGCAATGTGGATACAGAAGCACGTGCACCGATATAAAGCTCAGAAAGCTCAAAAGCAGAGGTATCAGAAGTGTTTTTGTATTTGTTATAATAAGCACATATATAATTGTTTGTTGGAATTGTTTCTTTTTGCCATGTTAAATCTTGTGAAACTACTATGTACATTTTTCAGTTATTTGTTTTTTATTTTTACCGAGCAATACAATTTATTGCTTAACATGTGTTGTTTGTAAGTAACCTTACTCGCAAGCTTTGTAAAAACATGAAGAGGGAAGCTGCTGCAATGTGGATACAGAAGCACGTGCGCAGATATAAAGCTCAGAAAGCTCAGAAGCACGTTCAGTGCAGATACAAAAGCATGTGCGCACATAGAAAGCTCAAAAAGTGGGCAATTGAGTATGAAGATTATGTTGTTGATGCTTTTCCATTGAGTATGAAGAGCTTGTTGCTGAGGGTTTCAAGTTGCTAAGTATGGTTTTGAAGCTGTCACGAGATCCAAGTATGGCTTAGCAACAAAGTACAAGTGGGATAGTTTAGCCAATGTACTATTTTGAAAATTCATCGGTGTACTAGATGATTTTCATGTAAAGTTATATGGAGATAGTTTTTGAGAAAACTCATTTATTGTAATACTTGACATTTCATATAATATAATTTGTGGTTTAAAACTTATATGGTTGCACTTTATATTTCCATAATTCAAATGTGTATTAGATGATGATAAATAATGTATGATTCTTTTTTTAATTTAAACACAATACTATATTAAAAATTTATATTGATTAATAATGGACACCATTAAAACTACGAAAATATAATAATCACACATAAAACCACTAAAAATGACTAAATTAGTGACCAACAAATGAGATTAATGACCAAAATTCATATATAAAATAACAAAAAATTGAGAGACACGTGACCAAACAATAAGATATAAATGACGAAAAAAACGACCAAAATTCGCATATCAATGACCAAAAAGTAGTTTTGGTGGCTAATTTGCGGTCTTTTAATACGCGGCCAAATTTGGTCATATTCTAGTTTCCCATGTGGTCATTAATTTGGTCATAAATGTGGTCATATATTTGGTCATCGATTCAAATATGACCAAATTAATTACCAACTATATGACCAAATTAATGACCAACTGACAAGCTAAAAATGACCAAAATAAAAATGACCAATTTTGGCCGCGTAATAAAAGACCGTAAATTAGCCACCAGCGATCGCCAAACCAAAAGTGGTCATTGATATGCAGATTTTGGTCATTTTCTTGGTCACTAATCTCTCATTTTCCACTGGTGCTCTGCAGACTCTTTGGACCCCATGGACCATTTTTGTACCTTTGATGTTTCCAAGATCATCCCTAAAAACATGCATTATTTTCCATACGTGACTTTTAAACCTATTATTGCGTATATACGTGTATATGACCCTCAAACCCGCGTAAATCAAGATGTGTGAAAAAGGCCAAATAGTTTTGGAGTTTTCCTTGATGTTGATCGAAGTCACTTATCTCTTGGCCTTCCATATTCCTTGAGATCGCTTGAAATTGACCTTCCATTACCCCATTGAAGCACTATATAAGGAACCCTTTGGATACATTGAAAGGGGAGGAATTGAATAGCAAGAAAACTATAGTCCATTGTTGTCGGAGCTTATACTTGAGTCTGCATACCTTTGTCCCTTGGAGAACTTTGTATTCTTCCCAAGCTTGTTTTTTCTTGTGAGCTTTCTATCAAGAGATAAAGGATTGAAGTGGTGGAGGCCCAGGTGGAGGACTCAGTTTCTCTGGTTCGCAGATGTGCCGACAGAGGTTGTCACCATTGTAATCTCTTATTTATATTATTAGAAATATCTTTTCCTCTCCAATAATGTGTATTTAAATGAATATTGAATCCATGGATGCTTTTAAATGCTTATATTTTATTGATTATATATTCTAGAGTAGGTCTAACACCATTATATAGCATGCTTCTCTTGTTTGCTGAATGTTGAGGGAGTAAATTGCTAATAGAAGCGAGATTGGAAAAGCTCAACGGGGATCTACATCAACCATCCAGAATAAGGTACGTTTTGAGATCCTTTAGTGTTATATGTTTTATCTCTCTTACATATGGGAAAGGATTGATTTATGCGGTTACTCTATTTGTTGTGGTACCCCAAGCCATAGGAAGTTTTCTATGTAACAACAAGAATCCATATGCTTCATCAAGCGTATTCCAGTACTTTTCTTTGCCAACATAATGAATTGGCACTTCCTCTGTCTCCATTGTGAGTCTGAAGAGTCTTTTGGAGCGTAGATGCATCTCCATGTCTTCCTTCCACTGGTGGTAGTTGAAAGGAGTGAGAAGCTCCATTGAAGGAGCCATTTAGAATGCAAAGAAGAGGAATGAGCTGCTATAGTGAATGCAGTGAAGGAGACTGAGATGCTTGTAGTGAATGCAGTGAAGGAGACTGATAAACCTGTAAATCACACAATCAAATAGATAAAGTAAGGTCGATAGTCTACACATTTGGAATTTCCTTCAGACCGAGCTTAGTTAATCAAGTAAGATTGATCAATAATTCATTTGCTTGGGATATTAAGTGGTAAATTATCTACTTCTGGTGTAGTACTAGAAGGAGCAATTTTGCTCAAATTTTTATTTTGATCCAAGTATGAATATGTAGTAGGAGAATTTCCTTGTCCACTGAGGCTCTTGTACCATATAAAATTGAGCACATGGATCTATGGACCAACACACAACTCACAAGATAGATCATACAATTTACTCAGTAATTGAAGAATGAAACAGTGCAAAAATGGCTTGCAACTGTGAATGCTTTAATTAATCAAAATTAACCAAAACAATTAATTACAATGAAGTACAATGGCTAAATAGCCTCATGCAATTCGAATCCATGTGACGAAATTGGAATTGGTTGGACTCTACTTGAATGAATGGTTAACTAACCTTGTCTAAATCATTATCGGAGTTCATTAGAGTTCAAAATGAAAACTCAAATGTGTAATTCCATGTTAACTAGTCTAAATCACTGTGATATGTGAGTAAATGCGCCTCACCTGCTTGCAACCATGAAATCCTAGCGCTAACTGAGTAGAACTGAATGTAACTGACTCCTAACTGAGCTTGGCTAGTCACCAATTGAACTCAACTAATGGAGGTTTGTATCAACACTCCTAGTGGCTCCTAATTTGTAGTGATTGATCTAGGAGGATCCTAAACTGATGCATACAAGTGCAATCAGTTGGAGTTGTCCTCAATTAGTCCCCCCCACACTTTAGTAACTGGTACATGTTCCCCAATTAGGTCAAGTGGACCCAATGGTGCTAGTGACTAAAAATAGACTAAAAGGACTCCCGATTTAGACATGACTCCTTATTTAGACATAAATGACCAAATTGGACAACGGAGGATTATAATCCTAACATCCCCCCTGAATGATACTTTGGAAAATTTGTGGTCCCTACTAACTAAGACCATAGGTCTCCCATTACAACAAGTAAAGTAACTGCTCAATACAAGGAGCTAAGGAGAAAACCACATGGGAAAAAATCCCCCCCTCTAACTAAGCAGATAGAATCATTATTCAAGTTTGAAAAAATTGAAAATATGTTGCTGCAATCTCTGTGATGTAGTGAAGCAGCATGAATGATGGTTTGTTCATAGGTATCCTGGGGCTTGGCATGTATATTTCTCCATATTCTCCAAGAATGATGATGGAGGGAAGGAGGAATGTATCCTCTTTCTAGATGAAGAGGTGTATGATCCACTTTATTATTCTGAATGTAGTGTAATTGATCATACCTTGTCATGTAGCATCTCATAGGAATTTTGTTGCATCTCTCTAAAGGAGGTGAGATTGCATGACATAGCGCAAGGGTGTTTGTCTTATGTGTGTCAGATGGATTTCCAGTCATATTCCTAGCTTCCCCCTTGGGAGTAGGGAATGGATCTAGATCTGAATCACCATGAATCTCAATATCATAAACTGATACAACTCGATCTACAATACTAGTAAAGATTGCAAAAGAAGTAGATGGAATGTTTTCACCTTCCCTTGCAAGTGGTTGTTGAGAGTGTAGTAGTTGTGAAAATGGCATGAAGTGTGAGAACTCATATGCCTTGGAGGCATGATTTGCAGCAACCTTTGCAATGATGTTCCCAGTAGAGATATTTGTTATCTTCACTGAATTAGGACCAAATATCACTCTCTTTGGAGAGCCAGTAAGAGTCATATGGTATACAAATAACATATTTGCAGCTAAGGAAGGAACATAAACCTCATCTTTGAAATTTCCATGTTCAATCTTGATAGAACCCTTCCCTTTGGCATGAATTTTACTATTATTGACCATCTAAATACTAGGACCATCAAAACACTGCAAGGAAGAGAATGATTCTCTGGACGCAACCATATTATTAGAAGCTCCAGAATTAATGGGGAAGGCATGTGTTGTTGAGCATCTATATTTCAGTGCATGGCATGCCTCTTCATGTTCTTCAATTTATGTTCTATGGTCATCATTCCTTGTGTTAGCAGGTACAATAATGTTATGTTTCTTCAAAAGAAGAGCCTTCTCATCAGTTTTTCTTCTCATACAAGATCTTTCTGGATGAAATCCCCTTCCACAATAATAACAAAGTGTCTTTCCTTTTCCATTCTTCCTAATTATCTCCAAACATGAAGGCTCATTTGACTGCTCTTTCTCTACATGAGACTCATCCTTTTGCTTCCCTTTATCATTCGCTGACCTATGTCCTCCAGCAAACATTGCATGATCTTTGGAAGATCGAATGATCCCCATTTGGATCAACTTGTCATGCTTATGGGTGAGAGATTCTATGAAGGAGTTAAGAGTAGGCATCCTCCAATTTGGAGTAGTGAGATTCACTAAATGAATTGCTCATACAAATAATGAGTAGTCTACACCAATTTTATAGAGAATGGCAAGGATGAGTTTATCATCCTCCTTCTCAACCTTGCACAACTTCAATTGGAACACTAGATCCTTGAATTTGGTGAAGAATTCATTTAGTGTTTCAAAATTGGCTCGATGAAGAGAAATCAGCTCATTCTATAGCTAATAGATCGTTAGATCATCCTCCTTGTCAAACAAAGAAGCAAGATTATCCCAAACCTTCTTGGGAGTCTTCAATCCATTGATGTGGAAGAGAATATATAGAGAGATTTAGAGACACAAGCATCTATATGCTTCATCAAGCCTATTCCAATACTTTTCTTTGTCAACATACTAAATTGGCTTTGCCTCTGTCTCCAGTGTGAGTCTGAAGAGTATTTTGTAGTGTAGATGTATCTCCATGTCTTCCTTCCACTAGTGGTATTTTAAAGGAGTGAGAAGCAACATTGGAGGATCCATTTAGAATGCAAAGAAGAGGAATGGGATGCTATAGCTAATGCAGTGAAGGAGACTAAGCTACTTGTCGCAAATGTGGTGAAGGAGACTGATAAACCTATAAATCACACAATCAAACAAACAAAGTAAGGTTGATAGTTTGCACTTTTGGAATTTCCTTCATACTTAGCTTAGTTGATCAAATAAGATTGATCAACAATTCATTTGCTTGGGATAGTAAGTGGTAAATTATCTGCTTCTAGTGCAGTACTAGAAGGAGCAATTTTTCTCAATTTTTTCTTTTGATCCAAGTATGAATATGTAGTAGGAGAAGTTCCTTGTTTGCTGAGTCTCTGCTACCATATAAAATTGAGCACATAGATCTATGGACCAACACACAACTCACAAGATAGATCATACAATTTACTCAGCAATTGAAGAGTGAAACAGTGCAAAAATGGTTTGCAACTGTGAATGCTTTCATTAATCAAAAGTACCCAAAATAATTAATTACAATGAAGTACAATGGATAAATATCCTCATGAAATTCGAATCTATGTGAGGAAATTTGAATTGGTTGGACTCTACTTGACTGAATGGTTAACTAACCTTGTCTAAATCATTATCATAGTTCATCAGAGTTCAAAATGCAAACTAAAGTGTGTAATTCAGTGTTAACTAGTATAACTCACTGAGGTAGGTGAGTAAATGCACCTCACCTGCATGTAGCCATGAAATCCTAGGGATAACTAAGTAGAAATGAATGTAGGGAACTAGAACTGAATGTAACTGACTCCTAACTGAGCTTGACCAGTCACCAACTGAACCCAACTATTGGAGGTTGGAATCGACACTCCTTGTGGATCCTAATTTGTAGGGATTGATCTAGGAGGCTCCTAAACTAATGCATTGAAGTGCAATCAGTGGCAGTTGGCCTCAATTAGTGCTCCCCACACTTTAGTAACTGGTACATGTAACCCAGTTAGGCCAAGTAGACCCAATGGTGCTAGTGACTAAAAATAGATTGAAAATACTCCCAATTTAGACATGGCTACTGATTTAGAAATAAATGATCAAATTGGAAAAGGGAGGATTATAATCCTAACATGCCTCTATTATCATCCCATCAATTATTATGTATAATCTCAATCATAAAGGCCTACATATTCATTCCAATAATTATTATGTAAAATATCAATCATGATAAAAGCCATGAAAATTTTGACATAAACAACAGGAAAGATTATAATTTTTATTTTTTTAATATTGCATTTTATAGACACGCCCACTTACTAAGTTGCACACCAAATTTGACAATATATCTAAATTAATCTATATATTCCCATATTTTTGGCATGCATTACCTTAAACAATGCCTTTAGAATATTTATTGTTGCACAGTGTCATCTTGCTTTTCACAATGTTACTATCCAATGATCCTTCAAAACAACCTTTCAAACGCATGACCCAATCAACTTAGAGGCATCTGGTGCTTGTTCAAACACTTTCGGCTGTACAATTACAAGCCAAGGGATAAGCCACTCGAACTAGCCTAACAAATGGTTGATCCATTTGAATTTATTTTGTGGATTACGCTCAATTTAGTAATTCTATGGAACAAACCATTAAGGATTCAATGCTCTAGAAAATTGAATGAATAATAATAAAAATGAGTGAAAATATATTTATGAATGATAATGTTAATCTTAGTTTTTTTTTTCACAGAATTTAGTGTGATAAGTTCAGGGAAGTCACAAAATTATAATTAAACTTTTTGACAGGTTATATTTTGGATGCAGAAAATTCAATGAATAGTGGAAAAAATGGAAAAAAAAAATTCTAGCTAGTGGAATTGAAATTTTTAAGCTTGTTATAAAAATAAAATTCATTTGAATATTGCTGATACCTAATCATCACTCAAAATTTACCTATTAGAATTTCGTTTAATAGGACTAATAAAATTTTTATAACAAAAATAATCATTAAAACAGTTATTTCTGAAAATAAGTGTAATATCCTGAATTCTGACCTAACACTTATGGGCATAAGCCCATTGATTATGATGTTACTTTGACGATTAGTTGGTCTCTTGGGTCTAAGACCCCACTGCATATGAACATGATTATTTTTAGATATATTGGGCGTAATCCAATTGCATATGTCTTATATATATATATGATTTCATGTGTTAGGAGTGGACCGTGAAGCACATAATTGATGAGATGTTTTGTGTTGAGTAAGGAGCTCTAGAGTACATGGGTATTTGATATTTTGTGTTGAGCAAGAAGCTGTGTATCACATGAGTATTTATATTTGTGTTGAGCGAAAAGCTCTGGAACACATGAGTTATGAGTCATTTGTGTTGAGCATGAAGCTCTGAAACACATGAAAGGACAAATCGGAAGTGTTGGGCATAAGCCCTAAAGTATTTCAAGTTGATTTTGAGCCTAAGATCTAGAACATTGGATGCTTGGCCGTTGTATCCCTAGTTGTATCCTACAAGTACATCCTGGCATTAGTGTTAAGCGAGGAGGTCTAGAATTGCACTAAGTTTGTAACTCGCTATTTTTAGCGTTGAGTATGGGATCTCGGTAAAAGCTAGGAGTTACTAAAAATAATTAACTATGTCAAGTGAAGATGACTCGGACAAAACATTGATCTCATATTACTTATTTTTAGGTGATTAAATGAATTTTTGAATTTTTGTATCTCATCAAGTACTGAATAACTACCATCTTATACGAGGGAATCTAACATGCAAGGAGGTTCAGAGTTGCATAACTTAGTTGACCTCCTACCTAAAGGCCTTATTAAATAAAGTGACCAAGATAAAAGAAAAGTGTCATATGTTTAGGGATCATACTATATGATACCTAAAGATAACATGTTAAAAAATTATATATATATATATATAACTATATAATTTATACATGATATGTATCAGGAGTAAGAATAGTAATAATACTAATAGCTAAAAGTAAAAAAGAAATGATCCATATGTTATGTAATATCCCAAATTTTGAACTAACACTTATGAGAATAAGCCCCATTGATTATGATGTTACTTTGATGTATTATTTTGGTATATTGGGTCTATAACTCCACTGCATATGAAAATGATAATTTGTTTAATATATTGGGTGTAAGCTAATTACATATGTTTTATGTATGATTTTTATGTGTTGGGCGTGGACCGTGAAGCACATAATTGATTAGATGTTTTGTGTTGAGCGATGAGCTCTCAAGCACATGAGTATTTAAGTTGTTTCTGTTGAGCGAGAAGCTCTTAAGCACATGAGTGTCTATGTTGTGTTGAGTGAGAATCTCTGAAGTAAATGAGTGTTATGTTGTGTTTAGCGAGAAGCTCTAGAGCACATGAGTGTTTATGTTGTGTTGAGCGAGAATCTTTGGAACACATGACTTATGAAAACCTTTGTGATGAGAAGAAATATCTGAAGCACATGAAAAAGATAAATTGGAAGTGTTGGGCATATGGCCTAGAGCCTTCCAAGTTGATGTTGCGCATAAGCTATGGAACATCCAATCGTTGGCCATTGTATCCCTAGGTGTATCCTACAAGTACATCCTAGCATTAGTGTTGAGTGAGGAGCTTTGGAATTGCATTAAGTTGTAACTCCCTTTTTTTTAGCGTTGAGTATGGGCTATGGATAAGCGCTAGGAGTTACTGAAAAGAATTAATTATGTCGAGTGAAAATGACCCGAGTAAAATATTTGTCTCATCTGAATTATTTATAAACGATTAAATGAAATTTCAAATTTTTGTATCTCATCAAGTACTGAAGAACTACCATGTTATACAAAGGAATACAACATGCAAGGATGTTTATATTTTCCTAGCCTAGTAGACCTAACCACCTACATGACGGCCTTAATAAAGAAAGTGTCCTAAGTTTACGGATCATGTTATATGATACCTAAATACAAATGTTAACAAATAATATATATATAAATATATATTTTATACATGACATGTATAAAGAGTAACAATAGTAATACTGTTAATACTATAGTAAATGATGAAAAGATCCATCTATTATGATTATTATTTTTTAAAGATAATTAAATAATATAATACTTGCAAGAATCCAAATAGGAGCTAGTTAAAAGTTCCTAAGTTAAAAATCAAAAGTACCTAAATTAAATAAAAGGGTTAAATCAAGAAATCAAATGATTCTTGATTTAACTTCCCCTTTGACTGAAATGTCTTCCTATAAAGACTTAAGCCAAAGAGAGGCTTGGTGATCTTCTATATTTTTGGTGATTCATTATTCTGCCTGATTATTCTCAACAGAGTTCTTGGAGAACATATTCCTAAGAGGAAAAAGGAGAACTGATTTAGAACCTCATATCCTAGTTAGGGAAGCCTTACCTTAGGAGCTCTAAGCTACTTGCATGTTGGAACTAGCTCAGGGGGATCTGGACTAAAACCAGGAACGGTTCCGGGTCATGCTTGGGTGGAACGTGCTAGTTCCCAAGTGATTCGGTTATCTATACAGAGGTAAGATCTATCTGTGAATTTATTAATGCTGGGTAATTGAATGTTCAGGTTTTCAGCCATTGATATAGCTTCACCTTGCAGGTACGAGGTCCTTTATTTTTCACTTTCATGTTTGGTACATATTTTGGTTAAGTATTTAAGGATGTTGTTCCCTAGTTCATTTTTTATATTTATTCCCTACTCCATAAATTAAGGGTTTATGTTTTATTTCTAGATCTATGTTTGCAATTTATTTCGTGTTTAGAATATTTAAGGGTTTATGTTTTATTTCTAAATTTATGTCTGCAATTTATTTTCTGTTTAGAATACTTAAGGGTTTATGTTGTACTTCTAAACCTATGTCTCCAATTTATTTCCTTTTGAAGAATATTTTAGGGTTTTGTCCCTCCAAGTTTTTTCTAAATTTTATTTCCTAGATTTAAATTTATTTCCAAAACCTAGAACTACTTCAAATAGAGCCTATATATATATATATATATATATGGTTTCTACTGGCATATTTCATATTTCCAACAGACCTATATATTAAAAGAAAAAAGAATAACTAGTATCTATAGTATTAGTACAAGCTCTAAACAAAACATAAATATAAAACACATTAAATTAGAATATATTAAAACACAACTTACAAGTAAATCATCACCATTGTTTATTATAAATAGAACCACAATCAAAATAACGAGATACATGAAAAACTAAATCCATCAAGACCATCTAAAGGTCTGAAGTTACAGGATATAAATAAACAATTACTAAACACAAAATCATTCTCATTCATAAATATCAAACCATATATTTAATACACAAAATACATTTATCCAAATCATATATCATAAGAAAACTTCCACATAATAAGTCAAATGTAAATTTATGCACATAACTCATTAAAATATCGCATAAATAAACAAAGGTCACATGATCGAATCCTGTGGGAATGGATTCCCAAGAAAGTCTTTTCATTAACCATCATTTACAACCATCATTACCCAGGATCAAATCCTATGGATTTCATCTTAATACATTTACAAATCACCATATTGAATCCTGTAGGATGCATTATAATCCTACCCAAATTTGTAACGTTTAAGTTATCAACTACACAAACCACGCTAATAAAATGATTTGCCAAGTTAAAATTTATACACTGTAACCATCTCATGGCTCATGACCATTTTTAACCAGACAGTAAAACCCTAAAATAAAACCATTAAATCCTCTGTCAACACTAAGGAAATAGCAACAATAGTTAGTCGTATGGTAAAACCCACAGTCACCGCCTCATAAAACTAAATACAGATGTAAGAATTAAAACCACGATTTCAACATTTTATTCATCCATTACACAGTCGCTAATCTAATGGAAGGAACTCCATTTCCATATATGGCAAGGATCCAAAGGCCAAAATTAACTTTGTTAACAATATATATAAAGACTCTAAATAAGAAATTCAAATCTACACAAAGTCAAACTGTCACCCAAACCAAGAATCATAAGCATGATACTCACATTATACAAATGTTGTATAGAATAACCATTATAAACAAAAATAAGAATATACACAGTCGTGTATCCAAGGCCTTGCACCATTTTAAGTAATGGTGATGTCATCATTACCAAAACTTAAACATATTTACAAATCACAGATACTGTAAGTATTCACCATGACCAATGATACTAATAGAGTATTCATTGTACCAAAACCAAAATGCATTAGTCCCGGCCCGAAGACGCTAAACCCAAATAAAAACCCCAAGTCGTAAATTCATCTTTGGATTCTTTACATAATTTTCATAGACATCCCCTTTCCAAATCACAACCACTAAAACCAGACTAAGCATTCAACCAATGACGAGCTTCAAGCTTTGTCATGACACCCACACAAGAGAAGGAACAAGTTTTAAACTTGTTACAGCAGGGCTTACCTGTAATGTTTATTTTGTTGACCCTAGGGTGATCCATGACCCACGACCCGTGCTTTCCAAACCATGTAGCCTGCAACAAAACCATTTTAGGAGTACGCTGAAAACACAAAACTGAACAACAATATAACGCTACGAAAATAGATTGCAATCCAAGACACAAAGCAGACCAGAGGCAGAGTTCATGCAACAATTTTTCAAATGAACCAAACCATTGTGCTAGTCCAAGCCCTAAACTTGAGACCCACATTTCCCCATTCCCATTAAATGTGCCACCCTAGCCTCCATTACCAAAAGTTGAAACCCAAAGTATATAGTTCATATCACCCCACAACGTAGTGCCATGTTTAGTCACCATCCAAAATATAAATCACAACATGTTTATCATGTACTTACGGTATATAGTCATAATCAATGTCATATGAAGTATGCAGTGGCGGGCTATTGTTATGTTTACAAACTTGTACACAGGGACTTTAATAAACCAAGCACCATGTTATAATATGATAAGCTATATACATTGTATACCATGCAAATGATAAAGTATAGAAGTAATTAAAGCAATGTCATAAATTCATAAACCATAATATCAACCAATACATCATAGGCTAGTAACCCAGCCTTGTGTAAAACAATGATAATAATAATCACTAGGATAGGTCTGTAAGTTTATTCGCCATACAATCAGTATAGACAATATGTCTTTAGGTCACCATCATAGTCAATTTTCCGTCATCAAGCGCATCTGTATGCAACAAGGAAACAACTGCATTAGTTCCAAAAGAACTAAGTAGGACCTGTAGGTGCATGTAGAAATAGTTACCTTTCATGTGATTTACAAGGAAAAAATTCCCACCACTCCACCCCTTGACAACAGAAATTAAGTCAGATTCATTCAAAAACAATAATCAAACAGTATAACCAATGAGTAAGTAGCGTAACTGCCAAATTCATATATTAATTACATAACGACAACATAGAATTACATTAATAACCACATCACGAAAACATAAATAAGGAATTAAGAACAACTTTCGACAATACAGAGCAGTGAAACAAGGTATGAGACATTCCGTCTAAGTTAAGATAATGTCGAGTTTGGGTAGTAAATGA
Organism: Pseudotsuga menziesii; assembly: GCA_001517045.1. Taxonomy (NCBI): domain Eukaryota; kingdom Viridiplantae; phylum Streptophyta; class Pinopsida; order Pinales; family Pinaceae; genus Pseudotsuga; species Pseudotsuga menziesii. The sequence continues at coordinate 378,134 of LPNX010481482.1, forward strand.
CTGGCCTATTAAAAAAAAAAATTCAAAGTTTGGGGACATTACAAGTGGTATCAGAGCCCAGTTTAAACACTAAGAGACCCAATGGGCCTACCAAACATTCGTTGCATGAAAATAAAGTATGTATTTAAATTTTGTTAACTAACATAAATTTTTTCTATTATTTAAAATTTACAATTGTAGGATTTTTAAGAGAACAGTTCAGATCATGAACACTAAATAGGACAACAACCGAATATGGAAGTTGAATACCGCCACCTAGGAAGTAGAAGTGGTAGTGGAAATAAATTATGATATAATTAAAACCATACAAAGTCTCCAAGAAGACTTACAAATTTCAGGGATGATAATATGAATGAAAGAAAGGAACAACAAGCAATTAATGAAGCATTGTTGTGAAACATGATGGGAGGAAGCTCACTGGAAAAAACCACTCATTCCACAAACAGGTTCAAGAAATAATTTTATGATAAACAAGCCAACAGCCCAAGAGAAGAAGGAAAATAAGAACATACCCATGAACCTCCACAAGGAGATTATCACATTATTTCTAGTGATGATTCTCTTTCTCTATGTAGAAAGAAACTGAGAAATGATGACAATATCTAGGGAGAGTTCCAAAAAATAAAAGCCCCAACCTATGAAGGAGAGATGAACACAGGGGAGAAATATGAGTAATGGCTTTTAGGTATGAGCAAATATTTTCGAGTTCATAACTACTCTAGCGAAATGATATCTCGTCTAGCCATCTATAACTTAAATGGAAAAGCAGCTAGATGGTGGAGAGATTTGAATCATACTAAGAAAGATAAGTTAAGCTAAATATTGTGGAGTAAGTTTCGCAATATTTTTCAAGATAAATACATGTTGGTGAACCTCAATAGAATAGGTACAAAGCCATATGTACCAGCTCCAAATGCTAACAAGCCAGCAGGAAATGGGGTAGCCAATGTTTCCCCGCTGAAAATTAAATGCTGGAAATTCCAAGGGCCTCATTATGCCTGAGACTGTAAGAACAATACTAACAGTGTCTTGCATAACTTACAAGAAGAACCAACGATAGAGGAAATAGCTGGAACTCCACGTATTTATGCAACCTTGGATGGCCAACAAGCAGACAATCAGGCTACCATGGTTGATATAGAAGGTAAGATCTTAAACACTTCTATTTCAATACTTATTGACCCCGGTTCTTGCTGAAGCTATGTATTGCCTAAAATTGTTGATGTATGTAAACTAGGAAAAGTTAAACATAATAAACATTGGCTGGTGTAATTAACCACATGTACGAAGCAGAAAGTTTCAGAAATAGTTAAATAATGTGAGGTAAAGCTAAATGGTTTTCCTACTAAAGTAAACCTTAACATCCTACCCTTAGAATCGTATGATGTACTTATCGGCATGGACTGGTTGGAACAACACCTTGTCATGCTTAATTTCTTACACAAGTCAATCTTGTGTACAGATATCCAAGGGAATAAAGTGAATATTTAAGGAATACCTAAGAAAGTTTACATAAAGAAGATATCTAATTTACAAGCAAAGAAGTGCATTAGGAAAGAAAACAAACTGTTTCCAGTAAACATCCAAGACATAGAAGCTGAAAGAGAACAACAAATAGAATATTTCCAGTTCTTGTATACTTCAAAGACATATTTCTTGAGGAAATCCCAAGATTACCACCGAAGCAAGACCTAGAATTGTCCATAGAACTAACACTAGGATCAGTTCCATCTTCAAACACCCCTTACCGCATGAGTGCACCTGATTTTGGTGGAACTCAAACTGCAGTTGCAAGATTTCAATGAGATAGGATATATCCAACCAAGTTTGTTTCCTTATGGAACACCGATACTTTTTGTGAAGAATAAGGATGGTATGATGCAGAAGTGCATTGATTACCATCATCTTGACAAGACGACTAGAAAGAAACAATACCCATTCCCTAGGATCGATGACTTGTTTGATCAAGTAGGATGAGCCAAGATATTTTCACATATTGTCTTACGATCAAGGTACCATTAGCTATGGATTCATGACGAGCATATTCACAAAACCACCTTTTGTTTAAGGTACGACCACTACGATTTTGTCGTAATGCCATTTTGGTTGACCAATGCACCGGCAAACTTTATGTGTTTGATGAATAGTATATTCAGTAAATACCTAGATAATATTTTGTTGGTCTTTATAGACGACATCCTAGTTTAATCTAAGAGTAAATAAGAGCACGAGGAACACCTATGCATAGTGCTATAGGTGTTACGAAAACATAAACTTTATGCAATTTTAGTAAATGTGATTTTTACAAACCACATATACAGTACTTGGGTCATATCATCTCCAAGACAGGGATAGCTAGGAGCCCGAAAAATATTAAAGCCATTGAATATTGGCCTACCCCTACTAGTGTCACTGAAATCACATCATTTTTGGGATTAGCCTGTTATTATCGAAAGTTCATTGAGAAATTCTTGAGGTTAGCTTGTGCCATGACCCTTTTTCAAATGAGGGCAAATAAATTCTTATGGATGATCAAGTACAAGGAAAGTTTTCAAAATATTAAATAGCTTTTGATGACCACACTGATACTATGAATTGTGGATCTCGATGGGGATTTCATTGTTTGCATGGATGCTAGGGAGGAAGGGCTCGGAGGATTCGTATTGCAGAATGATTACGTAATTTGTTATGAATCACGAAAGTTAAAAGAATGCGAGAAGAACTACCCCACACATGATCTTTAGTTAGAGGCCATCATTCATGCCTTGAATATGTGGAGGTACTACCTCATGGGAAGGAAATTCCTTCTAAAGACAGAAAATATGAGTTTGAAATATTTATTTGAGTAACCCGATCGAAATTCCAGGAAATCCAGATGGTTGCATTTCCTTAGCGAGTACCACTTCGAGATAAAGCATATAAATGGAAAATAGAACAATATTGATGATGATTTGATCCAACGAACTCATATGATATATCAGGTGACTTTAAGTCAAACAGATTTGGATTTACACATGAGGATTAGAACGGAAAATAGAGTTGATCCTTTCTATGTTGAAATCCTGAAGACGTTCCAAGATGATAGGTTGTTTCAACAACAAAAAGATTACAAGGTAGATGGAAAAAGAATTCTATGGTCCAAGGAGATATTATACGTTCTGGAAGGAGGGGACATTCATTCCAGCATCCTCACGGAATTCCACCGGACACCCTAATCAAGGAATCTAGGATATCAAAAGATTATATCCGCAGTTAAGAGACACTTTTTATCGCCTAATTTGAAGGCCTAGATAACAGGTTTTATCGCAAAATGTCAGGAATGTCAGCGGGTCAAAGCTGAGCACTAACATCCTTCAGGGTTTCTACAACTATTACCCATTCTGAAATGGAAGTGGGAGGTCATTAGTGTGGATTTTATAACGGGTATACCTAATAGTAGGAAACAAAATTATTTAATCTTTGTAGTATTTGACAAATTGTCAAAATAAACACACTTCATCCCAGTGAATTAAACCTAAAAGGTAGTACACATTGTCGATATCTTCTTAAAGGGGATATTTAGATTTCATGGGATACCCAGGGAAATAATTTTAGATCGAGATACTAAGTTTACCAAGAAGTTTTGGAGATCCTTATTCTTCGTATTAGAGAGGCAGTTGAACTTTAGTACTTCTTACCACCTGCAGACAAACGAGCAAGAAGGGAGGGTAAGCCAGATTGTGGATGAAATGCTTAGGATGTATGTCATGAACAACCCCACCAATTAAGAATATTACCTGCATCTTGTAGAGTTTGGATATAACAACTGATACCATACTTCTTCCAAGATGAGTCCCTTTGGGGTACTCTATGGATGGAAGTGTAGAACACTTGTTACTTGGGATATCCCGGTGGATCGTCTCATGTTAGGGCCTGACTTATTAGAGGAGTTAGAACAATTGGTTACCAAGTTCTAGGTGAATCTTAAAAAAGTACAAGACCGCCAGAAAATCTACGCGGATAAGAAAAGAAAATATAAAGATTATCAAATATGTGACCATGTCTACTTGAAAGTAAAAGCGAAACCAAATCGTTTAGGTTGCAAAGGTGCGGTAAGTTAGCACCTAGATTTTGTGGACCCTTTGAGATACTGGCCAAGAGAGGGCCAGTGGCATATGAACTAGCGTTACCCACACACATAAGAGTCCATAATGTTTTCCATATATATTTATTAAAGAAATATGTTTATGATATTAAACATTTCGTTGATTGGCCCTTATTACAGGTGGAACCTAAAGGGGAGTTTTCCCCTGAACCTCTTCATATATTGGAAAATAGAGAGGTGTGGCTTAGGAAGCACACCATAGTCCAGTTGAAAGTGCAATGGAGCACTTTGAGGCTGATGAGGCTACTTGGGAGAATGAATCCACCATGAGAAAGGCTTACCCCAACTTGTTTCATGATCTCATTCTGAGTTTCTTGAACATCATGGATGGTGTTGTTATAAGAGAGCATGCATATAATATCTTGAATTTTTATCTAACACTGATGGGCATAAGCCCCATTAATTATGATGTTAGTTTGATGTATTGGGTCTAGAACCCAACTTCATATGAACATGAATATTTGTTTGATATATTGGGTGTAAGCCAATTACATATATTTTATGTATGATTTTATGTGTTGGGCATGGACCCTAAAGGACATGATTGATGAGATGTTTTGCATTGAGTAAGGAGCTCTGGAGAACATGAGTATTTAAAATTTTTGTATTGAGTGAGAAGCTCTGGAGCACATGAGTGTGTATGTTGTGTTGAGCGAGAAGATCTGGAGCACATGAGTGTTATGTTGTGTTGAGAGAGAAGCTATGGATCACATAAGTGTTTATTTTGTGTTGAGCTAGAAGCTTTGGAATGCATGAATTATGAAAACCTTTGTGATGAGTACGAAGCTTTGAAGCACATGAAAATGATAAATTTCAATTGTTGGGCATAAGCCCTGGAGCCTTCCAAGTTGATATTGAGCATAAACTTTGGAACATAGGATCCTTGGCCATTGTATCCCTAGGTGTATACTACAAGTACATCCTAGCGTTAGTGTTCAACGAGGAGCTCTGGAATTGCACTAAGTTGTAACTCCATGTTTTTTTAGCGTTGAGTATGGGCTCTGGATAATCGCTAGGATTTACTGAAAAGAATTAATTATGTCAAGTGAAAATGACTCAAGTAAAATATTGATCTCATATAACTTATTTAGAATTTATTAAATGAATTTTTGAATTTATGTATCTCATCAAGTACTGATGAACTACCATGTTATACGAGGGAATCCAACATGCAAGGATGTTTACAGTTTCCTAGCCTAGTATACCTAACCACCTATGTGACGACCTTAATAAAGAAAGTATGCTAAGTTTAGCGATCATGTTATATGATACCTAAAGAAAAATGTTAACAAATAATATATATA
>LPNX010481482.1:383613-434047 GCA_001517045.1 Pseudotsuga menziesii
AAAGGATCCATCTATTCTAATTAATATTATTTAAAGATAATTAAATAATATAACACTTACAAGAGTCCAAATAGGAGCTAGTTAAAAGTTCCTAAGTTAAAAATTAGAAGTGCCTAAATTAAATAAAATGGTTAAATCAAGAAATCAAATGATTCTTTATTTAATTTCCCCTTTGACCGAAAAGTCTACCTATAAAGACCCAATCCAAAGAGAGGCTTGGGGATATTCCATATTTTTGGTGATTCATTCTTCTACCTAATTATTCTCAAGATATTTCTTGAAGAACATTTTCCTAAAAGGAAAAAGGAGAACTAATTCAGAACCTGATATCCCAGTTAGGGAAGCCTTACCTTATTAGGTCTAAGATACTTGCATGTTGGAACTAGCTCGGGGAGATGTGGACTAAAATCGGGAACGATTTCGGGTCATGGTTGGGTGGAACATGGTAGTTCCCAAGTGATTTGATTATATATACAGAGGTGAGATATGTCTATGAATTTTTTAATGTCAAGTAATTGAGTGTGCATGTTTTCAACCATTGATATAGCTTCACCTTGCAGGTATGAGCTTTTTATTTTTCCCTTTCATGTCTAGTACATTTTCTAGTTAATTATTTAAGGATGTTGTTCCCTACTTCATTTATGATACTTATTCCCTGCTCCATAAATTAAGGGTTTATGTTTTATTTCTAAATCTATGTGTGAAATTTATTTCCTGTTTAGAAAATTTAAGGGCTTATGTTTTATTTCTAAATCTATTTATGCAATTTATTACATGTTTAGAATATTTAAGGGTTTATGTTTTACTTCTGAATCTATGTCTGCAATTTATATAATGTTGAATAATATTTTAAAGTTTTTCTCTTCCAAGTTTATTTATGAATTTTATTTCCTAGCTTTAAATTTATTTTCCAAAATGTAGAATTACCTCAAACAGAGCCTATATATATATATATATATGGTTTCTACTCGCAGATTTCATATTGCCAGCAGACCTATAATTAAAGAAAAAAGAATAACTAGTATCTATAGTATTAGTACAAACTCTAAATAGAAAATAAATACAAAACACATTCAATTAGAATATATTAAAACATAACTTACAAGTAATTCATAACCATTGTTTATTATAAACATAACCATAATCTGAATAATGAGATAAATGAAAAACTAAACCCATCAAGACCATCTAATGGTATGAAGTCACATGATATAAATAAACAATTACTAAACACAAAATCATTCCCATTCATAAATACCAAACCATATATTTAATACACAAAATACATTTATCCAAGTCGTATATCATAAGAAAACTTCCACATAATAAGTCAAATTTAATTTTATGCAGAGAACTCATTAAAATATCCCGTAAATAAATAGAGGCCACATGATTGAATCCTATGGGCATAAATGCCCAAACAAGTCTTTTCATTAACCATCGTTTACAACCATCAGGAACCAGTATCGAATCGTGTGGAGTTCACCTTAATACATTTGCAAATCACCATATTTAATCCTGTACGATTTTCTATCATCCTATGAAATGTTGTATAGTTTCAGTTATCAACTACAGAAACCGCGCTAATAAACTCATATACCAAGTTAAAATTTATACACTGTAACCATATCGTGGCTCACAACCATTTGTATGTAGACAGTAAAACCCTAACATAAACCAATTAAACCTATGTCAATGCTAAGAAAATAGCAATGATAGTTAGCCATAGGGTAAAATGCACAGTCACAGCCTCATAAAACTAAATACACAAGTAATAATTAAAACCATGATTTCAACATTTCATTCATCCATTACACAGACGCTGCTCTGATGAGGAGAATGCCATTTCCATCTATAGAAAGGCTTCAAAGGAAAAAATTAGCATTATTAGCAATCTATACAAAGAACTAAACAAGAAATGAAAATCTACACAGAGTCAAACTATCACCCAAACCAAGAATCATAACCACGATACGTACAGTATGCAAATGTTGTACATAATAACCATTCTAAATAAAAATAAGAATTTAGACAGTCATGTACCCAAGGCCTTGCACCATTGCAAGAAATGTTGCTATCCCCATTACCAAAAATTAAACATATTTACAAATCATAGATCCTATAAGTATTCACCATGACCAAAGGTACTAACAGAGTATTCGTTGTACCAAAACCAAAATGCATTAGTCTCAGCCTGAAGTCATTAAACCCAAATAAAAAAAACTAAGTCATAAACACAACTCTGGATGCTTTACATAATTTTTACTGTCATAACCTTTCCACAATGCAACTATTAAAACCAAACTAGGTATTCAACCAACGACGAGCTTCAAGCTCTGTCATGAGACCCACACAAGAGAGGTAACAAGTTTTAAACTTGTCAAAGCAGGGTTTACCCGTAATGGGTATTGTGTTGACCCCGGGGAGACCCACGACCCACATTGTCCAAACCCTGAAACCTACAACAAAACCAAAGCCACGATGAGGAGTATGCCACAAACAACAATCTAAACAACCACATAACACTGCTAAAACATATTGGGAGACATACGTTCAAAATACAACCAACCTCCAAATCTCCATGCCACAAAGTAGAACTGACGTAGAGCTCACGCATCCATTTTTCAAATGAACCAAAGCATTGTGTTAATCCAATCCCTACGCTTGAAACCCACATTTCCCCATGCACATTAAATGATCCACCCCCCTCCATTACCAAAAATCGAAAACAAAATTATATAGTTCATATCACCCCACAACGTAGTTCCATGTTTAATCACCATCCAACATATAAATCCCAACATGTGTATCATGTACTTAGGGTATAGGCATAATCCATGGCATATGAAATATGACATGGAGGGCTATTGTTATGTTTACAAACTTATACATGAGGACTTTAATAAACCAAGGACCATTTTATATTATGATAAGCCATATACATTCTATACCATAAAAATGATAAATTACAGAAGTAATTAAATCAATGTCATAAATTCATAAACCATAATAGTAACCACTACAACATAGCCTAGTAACCTAGCCTTGTGTAAAACAACAATAATAATAATCACTAGGATAGTTGTGCAAGTTTATTCGCTATCCAATAGGTATAGATAGTATGTCTTTAGGTCACCATCATAGTTAGTTTTTCGTCGTCAAGTGTACCTGCATGCGTCAAGGAAAGAAGTGCATTAGTTCCAAAAGAACTAAGTAATCCCTGTAGCGACAAGTAGAAATAGTTACCTTTCAGGTGTTTTACAAGGAAAACAAGTCCTGGCACTCCACCCCTTGACAACAAAAGTTAATTCTGATTCATTCATAAACAATAATCAAACAGTATAACCAATGAGTATGTAACGTAACTATCGAGTTCATCTATTAAATAACATAACAACAGCATAGCATTACATTGATAACCACATTGGGAAAACATACAAAAGAAAGAAAGAATGACTTACGACAATACAGAGCAGTGAAACAAAGTACGACACATTACACATAAGTTAAGATAATGTCTAGTTTGGGCAGTAAATGACTAGCCTATTAAATTTTTTTATTTTCAAATTTGGGGACATTACATGTTATTATTATTATTAATTATAGTTAAATATTAATATACCTACGAGAGGAAAAACAGGAACTAGTCAAAAGTTCCTAAGTTAAGTATTAAAATTAAATAAAAAGGGTTAATTCAAGAAATCAAATGATTCTTGATTTAACTGCCCCTTTGACTGAAAAGTATTCCTATAAAAACCCAAGCCAAAAATAGGCTTGGGCATCTTTTTGTGATTCAATAATTCTACCTGATTATTCTCAAGAGAGTTCTTGGAGAACATTTTTCCAAGAGAAAAAAAAGAGAATTGATTCAGAACCTGATATACTAGATAGGGAAGTCTTTCCTTAGGATCTCTAAGCTACTTTCATGTTGGAACCAGCTCGGCGGGATCTAGATCGAAACCAAGAACGCTTCCAGGTCATGGTTTGGTAGAACGTGGTATTTCCCAAGTGATTCAATTATCTAAACAGATCTCACATATGTCTATGAATTTCTTGAATGTTGGGTATTTGATTGTGCAGGATTTTCATCCATTAAAACAATTTCATCTTGCAGGTATGAGGTTCTTGATTTTTCCTTTTCAAATTACACATGTTTTATTATTTGAAGTAGATTAAATTCTAAATAATTTCTGTTAGTAACTATCTGCTATAAGCTAGGTTATCTTTTCTTCATTTCTACTTTCTTCATCTTGCAGGTTAAACTCATTGTTTATTAGCAGATATATTTCTTTTATCAAAGGTTAGGTTATCTTGTTCTATTTTACAAGGCTATTCTAATTTTTTTTTGTATTTATGATGAGACAATCACCTTTAGGTTTATCTATTGAAGGGTTTTGTTTTCTATTTCATTTATGCAATTTGTTTCTTGTCTATAAAGGCAAGTTCCAAAACCTATAACTCATTAAAACAAAACCTATATCTTACCTATGCTGGAAGATTTCATATTTCCATCATGCCGGTATTATTTATAATAAACCAAACTAATATCTACATCTTTGATTTAAATTAAATGCACAATATTATAACTAAAATATAAGGACTAAACACTTTAATTAAAATATCATAAAATAGAGCCATAAACAAAACATTTCCATATTATAAAGAACAATATCGAATAGAAATCTAGGCTATCGAGACCTCTAAGGTTTGAAGGCACGAGTGCCACATATTTCTCATAACCAAACTATATACTTATAACCTAGCACAAATTACATTATCAAAATTGTATCTCTTAAGAGATTATAACATAAGAAATCTACCATAACCTAAGACAAAATACATTAACATATATCATATAAATTAAAAGGTTACAGGATCAAATCTTGTTGGCATTCATGTAGAAAAAAAACTACACACACATATTGTACAAACTACATAGTGTGGGATCAAATCCTCCAAGCTCACGTTTTAGAAACAAGGGTTACATTCCAACCACGACCAACAATTAATCTTGTAGGGTTTGATTTGGCACCGTTTTTCAATGTTGTAATAGATTACTATTTCTCCAAACAATCTACGCTAATAACATGTAAATGCAAGAAGAATTAACCATAGATCGTTTTTGTTTCCCTGTCAAATTTTCCACATATTAAAATACCAAACAAAATATACATGTTGTTAATCGCATTCCAACATTTCCACGCATTAATATAAACCCCAATTTTATACGTTGTAATAATTTCAAGGCTCACGACCGAGAAATAGAGGAAACACATTAACATAAACTATAAAATGAGTATCCACTTTCAACGCTATCATAATCAATGGCATCCTATTCACATTAAGAAAACAGAGCCCATGTCCATTTTCCAAGTAAATTACTAAGTATGCAAAGAAACACCATGAATCGCCATAAATCAATGATTCATCTTTAATTACACAATCGCTAAGCTATTTGGAAAGAGTGCCATTTCTAGCAATGGCATGACTCCAAAGCAAAAGTCAACTGTTTTAAATACCCAAAACGAGAATTGAAATTAAAGACATCAATTTACACAGAGTCAAAACCTTGCCAAGCAAGGAATCATATCCATGATTTATACATAGCAGTGAGTGCATTCTTTTATAAACCCAATAATTTATATATAAAAACTACACAGGCGTATTTCCAAACCAATGCACCATTGCAAGAAATGGTGTTGTCACCATTCGAAACCCAACATTATAACTAAAATGTAGAGTCTGCAATAACCATCAAGGTCACAAGTAAAAGATACAAATTTGATAACCATGGCCCGAAGGCGCCAAATTCAAACCCACCAACTTAAACTCCAAACTTCATATGCATCCCTAATGCCTTTCATTATTTACAACAGACCTATACACAGTTGAAACCTCTAACCCACACAAGTATTCATTCATCAAAATACGAGCTTAAATATCTGTCAAAATACCCATATGCAAAGGAACATGTTTATGATTGTTTATATAGGGATTACCCGTGAAGGTTAATGCGTCAGCTACCGGAGAAGACCCACGACCCACGCAAGAGAGGCCTGCTACATGCAAACAAAGTACAATGATATTTGAGAAGTATGCCAATCCTTTAATCCAAAACAACAATAAACAATGTTGCAAACCTTGTCAAGGGAATACCTTCAAAAATGTAGTTGCAAGCCAGACCTCACACCATGATACAGACCACAAAGCTGAGCAGAGCTCACCCAACGAAATGCCAAATGACCCATTCTCCCATGATAGTCCAAGCTTAGGGCTTGAGACCGACACATCCAGAGGAGCATTTACTCCACCACCTTGTCCAACAGTACATCGATTTTTATCCCCATACCTATAGTTCTTAATCCCCAAGTCACGACTTGGTAATTGTAAAGCCTTTAACATTAAAACCTCAGCATATGCATCATGACTTAGGATAAATCCAAGATTCATGGAATACCTAATATGACAGGAATGGATTAACATACAATTAACATATGGTATAAAAGCTTAATCATCATATGGCTAAGATCTGATATCTTAAGGCTTTCACATAATAATTAAACCATATAAATGTTAAGGCATAGGTTTGAAGCTTAATTAAGGTCTTAGAACCATAAGTGATATTAATAACCACTTAGATTTGGGTCTAAGCCAACCCATCCATGCATAAACAACAACATTAAGAATAGAAACCAAAATCACTAAGATAGGACTATGGTCCTCTTGTCGTCCAAGCAGTAACATAGTTTAGGATATGTAGCATGTCTTTGTTTAAACTATTATATCTAGTTTTCCGTCACCTAGTGCACCTGCACAAAAAAAACAAGAGATGAAATAATTCAATATGAACTAAGTAAACCCTATAACATCAAGTGAAACTAGTTACCTCTCCAAGTGATCCTATAAGGGATAAAAGTCCCACCACTCCACCCCTTGACAATAGAAGTTAAGTCAGTATTTTCCATAAATGAGTAAGCAAAAATTATAACCCATAAGTAAGATATAAACCAAACACACATGCATGTAAACAAATGATAAGCAATAATAAATGAACAACGTAACCATGTAACTCAGATTCAAGTAACATAAAAACAATATAGAATCACATTAATAACCACATCGAGAAAAACATCTAGAAGAGCGTAAGAACAACTTACGACAATTCAGTTCCTTAAACAAAGTTTGACACATTCCACATAAGAATAGTTAATGTCCAGTTCACGTAGTAATTAACTAGACAAAAAAAAAACAAATTTTGGAGACATTACAAGTGGTATCAGAGCCCAGTTTAAACACTACGAGACCAAATGGGAGAACTGGACATTCGTTGCAGAAAATAAAGTATGTTTTTAAATTTTGTTATCTAACAAAAAAATTTCCTGTTATTTAAAATTTGCAATTGCACGATTTAAAAGAAAATTTCAGATCATGAACAATGAAGAAGACAACAACCCTCAAGGAAAGTTGAATACCCCCACACAAGAAGCAAAACTGGTGGTGAAACTAAATTCTTGATCCAGATCTTGGGGGCTAAGACCCAGATGGATTGGATGTTGAGAGAGGAGGAGAAGAGATAGCATAATGGACAGCTATGAGAAAGACACATCAATGAGATCTAGGATATGAATATCTTAGACAATGAAAGATAAAGTATATAGGCCACCTAGAGGGGTGAGGCTCAAAGATGGTTCTTTGAGCCTCACCTCTCAAACCATATTAAGAAAAGAACTTAGAAACAATATCCCAATAATGTAATAGAATAAGAGAAGTGGAGGATGTCAAAAATCCTTGAATGCTTTATTGAGAAGGAATAGAGCCTTTTTATAACACTATTACAATGTGCCTTGGGGAAATACCATGGGTTGTGAAATACCATGGATGAGAGAGGTAGAATGTGCCTTGAAGCCATACCATGGAACAAAACCATGAGTTTCCAATTACCATGGATGAGAGAGGGTGGCCTCTCCATTTAATGCTTTTATGATAACTAAGAGCGTGTGGCCTCTCATTAAATGCTTTTATGACTCATACATCCGAATTAGACCATACTCCCCCTGAAATTCGGATCATTGTTCCCCCCTTAGAAAATGATGGTCCCCATAATTTCATAATAAAAAGAGACCCATGATTACAATGTGTCAATTTCCAATGAAAAGAAGGGTTTTCTGTGCTTAACCCATAACCGTGGGTTTTGTGTCGTTAACCCATAACCATAACTGTGGGCTTTGTGTGGTTGACCCCTAACCATGGGTTTTGTGTGGTTGAACCTTAACCGTGGGTTTTGTGTGGTTGAACCATAACCATAACTATGGGTTTGATGTGGTTCACCCATAACCATGGGTTTTGTGTGGTTAACCCATAACCATGATTACAATAGGATTTCATAAAAGTAAAAAAACAAAATGGTCTTTGGGGAAGTTGATGTCTCGGTACAAATCCATTCATATATTTTTGATGTAGGTGATGAAATTAAATTACGTTGAAGACATATTTGAGATATTGAAGAGACCTTTCCATCCATATAACATACTCTCTCTATGGTGGCCCAAGGAGTGATAAAATGGTTGCTGAAGTACAAGGGACACACACGCACTAGTTTTCCAGACACATGTTGCTTCGATCGATGATATCTTTCAAACCAGAGATCCATATGAAAAATCACAAAATACCCATTTTAGATAATGGAAATATATTTGCAATGAGCTATGGTAGAGCCTCTGATATGTTCTATGGAGTCAGTGGTACTTGTTTTAAGTTTCAGTATGTGAGGTCACACTGTGTACAAACATAGGTTGCTTCAAACAAGCATATCTCACAAACTAGGAAGGTAAATGAAAAACCAAAAAATACCCATTTTAGATGATGAAAATATATTTTAAATGAGACATGGAAGAGCCTCTAAAACTCTCTGTGCAAGTTGTGGTATCAGTTAGAATTTGAAAATACATGTTGATCTTCATTTCGTATATTGCCAAAGGTTTGTAGAGCAAAATCAAATGTTGTAGAGATCATGGAACTTCCTCTTGAAACTTAGATATCCTGTATTGCCTGAGGACTAACTGTAATGTTTACAATGTATGGCCTAGGAATGGACTCTGAGTGTGCCAAAAGGAGGCTGGAAATCTATGCAGATCTTTGAACCCGAACTATGCTCAAACCCTCATTCCCATGGAGAGCGTTCGTTCTCTGATACCACTGATCCGGATATCGGGGGATGAGACCCAGATGGCTTGGATGCCGAGAGAGGAGGAGAAGAGATGGCACAATGGACAGCTATGAGAAAGACACATCAGCGAGATCGAGGATATGAATATCTTAGACAATGAAACATAAAGTATATAGGCCACCTAGAGGGGTGAGGCTCAAAGATGGTTCTTTGAACCTCACCTCTCAAACCATATCAAGAAGAGAACTCAGAACTAGTAACCCAATAATGCAATAGAATAAGAGAAGTGGAGGATGTCAAAAATCCTTGAATGCTTTATTGAGAAGGCATAGATCCTTTTTATAACATTATCACAATGTTCCTTGGGGTTGTAAAATACCATGGATAAGAGAGGTACAATGTGCCTTGAAGCCATACAATGGAACAAAACCATGAGTTTCCAATTGCCATGGATAAGAGAGGGTGGCCTCTCTGTTTAATGATTTTGTGATGACTAAGAGTGTGTGGCCTCTCATTAAATGATTTTATGACTCATACATCTGAATTTAGACCATATTCCCCCTAAAATTTGGATCAATTATGATATAATGAAAAACATACAAAGCCTACACACAGACTTGCGGAGTTTTATAGATGATAATGTGAATGAAATAAAAGAACAACAAGAAATTAATAAATCATTGCTATAGAACATGACAGGAGGGAGCCCACAAATAAAACCCTCTCATTCAACAAATAGGTTCAAGAAAGAATTCTATCACAAACGGGCCAGCAACCCAAGAGAAGAAGGAAAAGAAGAACATACCCCTGAACCTCCAAAGACAGATTGTCACAGTCCTTGTAGTGATGATTGTCTTTATCCTTGCAGAAAAAAACAAAGAAATGATGACAATATCCAGGGAGAATTCAGGAAGATAAATGCCCCAACCTATGAAGGAGAGATGAACACAAGGGGAAAACAAGAAGAATGGATTCTATGTAATGTCCCCAAAATTTGAAAATAATTTTTTTATTTATTAGGCTAGTCATTTACTGCCTGAAATGGACATTGTTTAAATTCATGCAGAATGTGTCATGCTTTATTTACTGTGTTGTTTTTTCGTAAGTTGTTCTTACTTCTTCCTTTCACTTTTCCCAATGTGGTTATTAGTGTAGTGCTATGTTGTTGTGATGTTTCTTGATGTCTGAATTCTATGGTTATGCATTTATATGTATGTGTGTTATTTCGATTGCTTACTCATTGTTTATGAAGTTTGATTATTGTTTTATGAATAATTATGAATTGACTTGTATTGCAAAGGGGTGGAGTGGAGGGACTTGTTTCCCTTGTAAACACACCTGGAAGGTAGTTGTTTTTAACTTGTCGCTACAGTGCTTACTTAGTTCTTGTGGAACTAATGTATCTCTTTCCTTGTCATGTGCAGGTGCACTTTTGAAAACGAAAATGAACTATCAAAAGTGGAACAAGACACACAACCCATGTGTCACTAGTACTTAGTTTGGATGACGACGGACTTACAATCCTATTCTAGTGACTATTATTACGGTTGTTAGTTGATATTTTCTCAAGGATGGGTGTTAACTAGCCTATGTTGTACTGGATACTATTACTTTTTTTATGGTCTTATGACCTTCCTTTATTTACTCCTGGACTTTAATATTTACATGGTATATAATGTCTCGGGGTATCATACTATAACATGGTTCTTGGTTTATTTAAGTATTTGTGCAAAATATCGAAAGCATAAAACTATCCATTCATGGAATATTACATATGCCATGAGCTATGGATATACCCTAAGTATTCATTATGCATGTTGGGGTTTATATGTTACATGGGGCTTAAACGTTTCTCAACATTGGAAGGTAGAATGAACTATATACTTTGGGTTTTGATTTGTGGTAATGGGGGCCAAGGTGGCGAATTAAATGCGCATGGGAAAATGTGGGTCTCAAGCTTAGGGCTTGGACTAGCACGATGGCTTGCTTCATTTGGAACAGAGATGCGTGAGCAATGCCTCTGGTCTTCTCTATGGCATGGAGCTTTGAAGGTCAGCTGCTTTAAAAGGTATGCCTTCCAATCTGGTTTAACAGCATTGTAATGTTTTTGATTTTTGGGTTTAGCACCTTCGGGCCAAGAGTAATGCATTTTGGTTTTCGTACAATGACTACTCTATTAGTATTGTTGGTCATGGTGAATACTTACAGGCTCTGTGATTTGTGAATATGTATTATCTTTTGGTAATGGATACAACACCAGTGCTTGCAATGGTGCAAGACCTTGGATACATGACTGTGTAAATTCTTATTTGGGTTTATAATGGTTATTTGTACAACATTTATATACTGTGTGTATTTATGGTTATGGTTCTTAGTTTGGTGCTAGCTTGACTCTGTGTGGTCTTGTAATTCCTGTTTAAATATTTGCATGCATTGTTAGCAACATTATTTTGGCCTTCGGAGCCATGTCGTAGATGGAAAACACGGTCCCTCCATTTAGAGCTGCGACTGTGTAATAAATGAATGAAATATCATTTCTATGGTTTTAATTCATAGTTGTAGTTCTTACCTATGTATTTAAATGTAAGAGGTTGTGACTGTGGGTTCATCTCTTTGAATGAGTATAGTTGCTATTTTCTTAGTGTTGACAGGGTTTTAATGAGTTATGATAGTGTTTAACATTTTGTAAACAAATGGCCATGAGCCATCAGTTGGTTACAATGTGTAAATAAATGGGTTTTTTAAGTTGTATTCATTACTTACAATGAATACTTTGTTAGTATTGTTCGTCATGGTGAATACTTATAGACTCTATGATTTGTGAATATGTATTATGTTTTGGTAATGGTGATAGCACCATTTCTTGTAATGGTGCAAGGCCTTGGATACACGATTGTGTAAACTCTTACTTTTTTTTATAATTGTTATTTATACAACATTTACATGCTGTGTGTATTTATGGTTATGGTTGTTAGTTTGGCGCTAGCTTGACTCTGTGGGGTCTTGTAATACTTGTTTAAATATTTACATGGATTGTTAGCATCATTATTTTTTCCTTTTGATCCATGTCGTATATGGCAATGGCGTTCCCGCCATTTAGAGCTCCGACTCTGTAATAAATGAATGAAATATCATTTCTATGGTTTTAATTTGTAGTTGTAGTTCTTTCCTATCTATTTAAATGTAAGAGGCTGTGACTGTGGGTTCATCTCTTCAAATGAGTATCATTGCTATTTGCTTAGTGTTGATAGGGTTTTAATGACTTATGATAGTGTTTAACATTTTGTAAACAAACGACCATGAGCCATCGTTTGGTTACAATGTGTAAATAAATGTAGAGATATGTGGAAATGTTTTATGGCTTGTCAATGTGAAATTCAATAGTGTGGTATGTATAGTCTATAGATGAAATGTTATAGTGTTTGGTAGGATAATAGCGAATCCTACAATATTTGATATGGTAAATTTCAATTGTATTACGATGAAATCCACAGGATTCCATCCTGGGTCATGATGGTTGAAAAGGATGGTTATTGTAAAGGATTTTTTCGGAATTCATGCCCACAGGGATCGATCCTGCGACCTATGTTTATTTATGCGATGCTTTAATGAGTTATGTCCATAACATATGGTTGATTTACTATGTTGCAAGTTTCCTTATGGTATACGATTTGGATAAATACATTTTGTGTATTAATTATGTGGTTTTGTTATTATGAATGGGATTGATTATGTTTAGGATTGTTTATTTATATCATGAACTTTAGACCATTAGATGGTCTTGATACCTTGACTGTATATTTCATTTATGGATTACTTTTAATAATGATAAATGGCTTGTTTATAATCTTGGTTCTTTGTAATATGTATGCACACCATGAGAGGTCTTCGATGGTTTTAGTTTGGCATCCGTATCTTTATTACTTTGGTTATGGTTATGTTTAAATATATTTTCTAAGTTAAGGTATTTTATAAATTATGTTTAAACATTTTTGTTTAGAGCTTATGCTGATGTTATAGGTGTTAGTTGGTTTGTTTATATTAAATATAGGTCTGCTGGATATATGAAATTTTCCAGTAGAGTACATAAATAAATATAGGAAATAAAATGGTCTTGGGAATAAAATGCAAAATTAATTTTGGAAGAGCAAAACCCTTGAATGTCTTTAGACAGGAAATAAATTGTAAACCTAAGGTTTAGAAATAAAACATAAAATATCCTAATAAATTTCAGAGATAGATTTAGAAGGAAATCACAAACCCTTAAGTTATGGATGTAATGTCCCCAAAAATTGAAAAAAATAAATAAATTGTAGGCTAGCGAAAAAATACCCAAAGGGGATCATTATTACTCATGCGGAATTACATGCGCTACTTATACTTTCAACTTCTTCATAAAATGTCCTTACTCTCTTGTTAATCTCTCATCCATTTAGTGATTATTAGTTCGTTTACTTCTTATATCTTAATTCTATTATTTAAACTATTTGTACACCTTAGTTATTACTGTCGGTGAATTAATGTATTGTATACATCATTGCTTTACTCCTACACATGTGTACTTTGTTTATTTAATAAAAACTAACTTAACTTTGTTGATGGGAATAAAGTGGTGGAGTGGCGGGACTAGTTCTCCCATAACCATCTGAGAGGTAAGATATTACTTGGTTACATAGGCTTACTTAGTTCAATCGAACTAAGGCACCTCTCTATTTTACTTACACAGTTCATTACTTGCGATGGGATCGGATCTAAAGTGTGTTGACAACCTTGGTCGTCGATAACCTACTGCTATTTATTATGTTTCCTATCGATTCGGTTTTATAACTTTGTAAGTGTCGTTATCGTCAATTTAGCTATTTTGCCTAAATTCCTTGTACATTAATTATTCTTTATTATGGTTTTAAATTTGTTATCGTGTATGTCATTAATATCTCTTTCATGTTAAGTATATTTTTACTATACTTATTAACTTCTCTTATGTTCTTTTATTGGCACGTTATTAGGTTGGTTTAAGAGCAACCGTTGGATCTTTATAGTCCTATAGGTTATAATGGCATACATTGTATGCCATGGTACTTAAGCCTAAACACCTTGTTACTAAGGTAAATAAAACCCTAAGCTCTAAACCTATGGACTAAACATTATCTACATACCTAAGCAAGGGTTCTTAGACTTTGCACTAACGTAACCTATGACTAAGTATTATTGTAATACTATCATAGTCCAAGCTTTGTAATATGTTAACATTGATGTCAGAGTTTGGGGTGACATGGTATATGGTATAAACCATACATTTCCAGGGTTTAAGCATTGCTATGGAGGGTGGTATTAAATGATACCTTGTAAAAATGCTTGACTATGGGAATGGGTTTGATAAATCATTAATGGACTCTAGCCTGGTGCATTTAATGCTCTTTGTAAATAGTGATCGCCTTCGCTTAAGCTTGGCTCATGATAGCTATGCATTGTATTATCATTTGGGGTTTATTCGCTTTGGCTCTATGTAGAGGGATGGCCATGGAAGTGACCTTCAGTATGTGAGGTAATCCTTCTTTAATTTATAAGCCTGCACATTGTTTGGTTTATAGTTTGAAAGGATGGCATACTCCTCATCCCCATCTTGGTTTTTTCTTGCAAGTGCTGAAAGGAATGGAGTAGCAACATGTCTACAACACTGTTGGATCCAAGCATTGCATTCATGGCCACAGTAAGCCTACTTGCTAAACAAGCTTATGCTTTCTACCCTTCAGTCTTGCATCCACAACTATGTTTCGACTGGTTGTTTGGTTGGGGTTTGGATGCTATAGCGAAATCAATTTTTTCCTTTGGCTTATGAATATAGACTTGGTTATTTCTAATGTTGGGGAATTGTGCCATGATTCGATTTTTAGGCCATTCGGCTCTGTGCGATTCCATTTCGGTTATGTAAATTTTTAATGTTTTGGTTTTGGGATTTTATAGCCATGGGCTACACCATTTCTTGCAATGGTGCCATAGCCCATTGGAACGCTTGTGTAAAACATTGTCCTCAGCGTTTAATGGTGACTGTGTATAAACATTGGGATCTCTGTGTAAATAGATATGAGTATTGGTTTTTATAAAATGTAATGTTTAGGCGTACGCGATTTCCTTCTTCATTTTTATTGGGCACAGTATTTTAATGGGGTTGGGGTTTTGAAAACAAAGGCATTCACCTAATAAAATGCTCTGTGTGTAATTGCCATTGATCCGCTTGGTTAAAGTAATATCTTGACAACGTGGGTAAAGGCCATGACATAAATGGCATGAGCCTTCCCACATAGATGTAATAGCTTATAGTTTATTTGTTTATGGTATTTGGTTCTTATGTAATTTGGGCTGTGGAAAACCATGGGTTGGGAACCATGGTGTCCAGCGCTTATAGTAGGGTTATATTTAATGGAATTTGTATTAAAAAGGTTAGTGTCCAAGGCCGTACTATAGTTAGGGTCGTGTTACCTCATTGCTAGCGTAGGTATTCTTTAATTAAATGGCAAATGAGGTGTTTGTAACTTACAGCCCATGTTCTTATTGTAATCTGTGGCCCGTGTACTGATATAAACGATGGATTTATATACAGGACTGATTCTTGTTCAATTCGTTGTGTTATGGCTTTTAAAATGTTTTGTGAACAAACCGTAAGGTTATACGAATTGGCTATGGTGATGATTTATGTTAAGGTCCTTATTGTGGAGTTTAATTTTGCTTATGAATTGAATTTGTAACCCGTGAGGATCGATACTACAACCTCTGTTTATTAATACAGAGTTATATAAATTGTTACTTAGTAGAATTTTAGGTGGATGTTTATGATATGATTTCGATGTTGTTTTATTATGATAAGATTTACTGTATAAGATATAATATTTTTGTTTGACTATGCTAAAGCTTATTGAGTTATGTAATTTTATTTATGGTTATGTATAGATGGAAAATTGGAACCGTGGGTTTTGTTATATGAATTGTGATCAGATAATTGCAAAGGACCACATGGATGGTCATAATGCCTCCTATGATTATTTATAATGTTGTTTCATTTATGTGGAGTGTTCTTAATGTATTTTTTAATATGGATACAAACCTTGAAAGGTCTTATATGAGTTAATAAATTTTGGAATTTAAATGGATAGATAGTTTCCATATATGCCTATACCTAATAGTCTTATTTATATGTATATATAGTTATCTTATAAAAATAGTTCTGGTTGTAAGTAATACCCTATGGTAAGTGTATAGTATATTTATTTATTAAAACTTACTCCTATGATTAAATATACTATAATCTGCAACACGTCTCTACTGACAAATGTAATATGTCAGTAGCTATATAGATAATTGATAAACAATAAAGATAGTAGGTCTAGACTTAACTAGTTTACAGTATTAATTTCTGAACATTAAAATAATATAGAAGACAAAGTTTAAAGATGGAAACATAGATATATATAGCCTAGAATAATATTTACCATCCTAGGAATGTTGTAGAGAACTAAAGACCCTAGCAGAATCTAGGCAGAACATTAATGACCTAGGGTTTGTAAAATATAATAAATCTTTTACATAAAGTAGTCGGCATTTACCCTAGAAATGAATTTTGACATACTAAGAACTCGTACATGTAATTTATCTTCCTGAAGCTCCTTTAATGGCTGAACCTGCACAATTTTTAAATAACCAGCATTATCAATTTAAGACAGATATGACCTCTGATTTTTTATGACCAAATCACTTGGGAGCTACCACGTTCCTCCCAACCATGACCGAGAACTGTTCCTCGCTCTAAACCGGATCCCCCTGAGCTGGAATCCAACATGCAAGTAGCTTAGAGCTCCTAAGGTAGGGTTTCCTAACTGGTATTCAGATTCTGAATCAGTCCTCTTTTCCTTGCATGAGAAAGTTCTCCAAGAAAACACTTGAGTGAAAAAACAGGTAGAATAATAATTCTCCAAGATAAAAATCAAAACCCCCAATCCTTTGCTTCGCTTGAGTCTTCATAAGAAGACTTTTCAGTCAAAGGGGCAGTTAAATCAAGAAATCCTTGATTTCTTGATTTAACCCTTTCAAATTTACTAGGGTAATTTCAATTCTTAACCTGGGAACTTTTAACTAGTTCCTAGTTAGTCTTTCTTAGATATTTCAGTGTTTATTAACCTTTAATAATAAATAATAATTTGTGGAGCTTCTCTTCTTTCTTTATTCAATTATATAATTAATGATAATTAATTCTTTATACATACTATGTATAAAATACATAGTATTGAAATACTTGTTAACATTTGTCTCCGGGCATCATGTGTCATGATCCCTAGACTTAATGACACTTCTTCATGGAGGTCAAGTAGATAGATGGCTTAGGTATACTAGGCAAGAAAACTGTAAACATCCTTGCATGTTGGATTTCCCTCATATAACGTCGTAGCTCTTCGGTACTTTGATCAGAATACATAAATTTGAAATTTTTTTTAATCACTTATAAATAAGTATGATGATGATTAATATTTTTATCAAGCCATTTTCGCTCGAAAGTTATTAAATTCTTTTCAGTAACCCCTAGCACTTACCAAATCCCATACTCAATGCCTATAGTAGGGAATTACAAACATAGTGCGATTCTAGAGCTTTCGCTCAACACTAAATGCTAGGAAGTACTTGTACGATACACCTAGGGATACAATGGCCAAAGATCTGATCCTCCAGATCTTATGCTCAACATCAACATGGAATGCTCCAGAGGTTATCCTCAAAATTTCCAATTATATTTTCATGTGTTCTAGATATTTATGCTCAACACAAATTTAATTACTCATGTGCTTCAGGGTCCACGCCCAACACAAAACATTTCATCAATCATGTGATTCAGGGTCCATGCCCAACACAAAACATATATATACATATATAACATCAACAATTGACGTATGCCCAATATAAAACACAAATGATCATGTTTATATGCATTGGGGTCTTCGACCCAAAAATAAAACATCAATAGAATCATCATGATCAATAGGCTCATGCCTATAAATGGTTGGTTCAAAATTTGGGACATTACATCCCTCCCCACTTAGTATAACACCATCCCTGGTGTTCTAGGGTCTCTGAATGATATCATGAAACAAGGTAGGGTAATCCTTTCTCATGGTCACCTCATTCTCCTAGGTAGCCCCATCTACCTCAAAGTGCTTCCACTACACTTTCAATTGGACTACAGTGCGCTTCTGAAGCTGCACTTCTCTCTTGTCCAATATATGCAAAGGCTGAGAGGAAAATTCCCCCTCAGGTTCCACCTATAATAATTACCAATCAATGACATGCTTAGTGTCATAAACATATTTCTTTAATAAAGATGCATGGAAAACATTATGAATAGTTACGTGAGAAAGTAATGCTAGTTCATAAGCCATTGGTCCTTTCTTGGCCAAAATTTCAAAAGGTCCACAAAATCTAGGTGCTAACTTACCACACATACCCAAGCTCAACAAGCTCCATTTTGCTTTCACTTTCAAGTAGACATGATCACCTACTTGATAGTCTTTATCTTTTCTTTTCTTATCCGTATAAGTTTTCTGATAGTCTTGTGCTTCTTTAAGGTTTCCCTGGACCTTGGTAACTAACTGTTCCAGGTCAAATAACAAGCTAGTCCCTAACATGATCCAATCCATTAGACTGTCCCAAGTAACTGGGGTCGTACACTTCTGTACATAGAGTACCTTGAAGGGACTCGTCTTGGTGAAATCCTGATACCCGTTGTTATATGAAAAATCTACAAGGTGCAGATAGTCCTCCCACTTGGTGGGGTTGTTCATGGCATACATTCGAATAATGTATTCAACCATTTGGTTTACTCTTTCATTCTTCCCGTTCATCTATGGGTGATAAGTAGTGCTAAATTTCAGTTGCGTCTCTAATCGAGAGAATAAAGATCTCCAAAATTTTCCTGTAAACTTAACATCTTGATCTAAGATAATTGCTTTGGGTATCCCATGCAATCTAAATATCTCTTTTAGGAAGATATCGGCAATGTTCACAACTTTGTAGGTCGATTTCATGGGGACGAAGTGTGCTGCCTTTGACAGCTTGTCAATAACTACGAATATGGAATCATTTTGCTTCTTTATTTTTAGTAAGACAGTAATAAAATCCATACTGATAACCTGCCACTTCCATTCCGGAATGGGCAATGGCTGTAGCAATCTTGAAGGATGCTGGTGCTCATCTTTAACTAGCTGGAATTCCTAACATTTCACAACAAACATTGTAATGTCGGACTTTAACTTGGGCCAGAAAAAGTGCCTCTTGATGACAGATATCATCTTTTGATATCCCAAGTGCCCCGAGTAGGCTGCCCTATGAAATTCTATGAGGATGCTGGACCGAATGTCCCCTCCACATTAGAGGAAATTTGGGGTATAAAATGGGCCTTATAAGAAAATGTGCCAAAATAAGTTTTTGTGAGTTGGAATTCAAGAACCAATAGAATTTCAATAAAATAAGTCAACCATAATGGTTGAATTGACATATTTGTCATTAAAAAAAACTACTTTTTTTGTTCGTATTTTTGGCATATCTCATTGTGTTTTTACTCAAATTTCGATCGGGAGAGCTCTTTGGATGCAGAATTTGATTTTGCATCCAACGACTACCCACAATTCATACTTTTGACGGACCCCGCTACCCCAAAAACAAGAAATACCTAAAAAAATGTGATGATGACATCATCATCACGTTTTTTTAGGTATTTCTTGTTTTTGGGGTAGCGGGGTCCGTCAAAAGTATGAAGTGTGGGTACTAGTTGGATGTGGAATCAAATTTCGCATCCAATGAGCTCTCCCGATCAAAATTTGAGTAAAAACACAGGGAGATATGTCAAAAATACGAACACAAAAAGTAGTTTTTTTCTTTCTTCCTCCAAAATTAATCAATATTATTTTATTATTTTAACTATTATTTTATTATTTTAACTATTATTTTATTATTTTCCTTAGGAGGCCCATTTTAGACCCCAAAATTCCTCTAATTTCTGAAACATACAATCTATCCTTGGACCATAGTAGTCCAGAGTCATCCACCTTGTATTCCTTCTATTATTGAAACAACCGGTCCTCTTGGACTTTCTTGAGGATTTCCACATCGAACAGGTCAGCCTTGTTGGCCATTATAATCTTCTCATGCAAATCTACATCGGTTTTACCTAGGGTCACCTCATATATCATATGAGTTTGTCGACTCAAATCATGGCCAATTTTGTTCTCTTTGCCCTTAATATGCTTTAGTTCAAAGTGATAATCACTTAGGAAATCCAACCATCTGGATTTCCTTGCATTCACATCAGGTTGATCGAATAAATACTTTAGAATCATATTGTCAGTCTTTAGAAGGAACTTCCTTCCCATAAGGTAGTGTCTCCACATCTTCAGAGCGTGGATAATGGCCGCTAGCTCAAGATCGTGCATGGGATAATTCTACTCATGCTCTTTTAATTTCCCCAATTCATAACAGATCACATGATCATTCTATAAGAGGACTCCTCCAAGTCCTTCCTTGCTTGCATCCATGCAAACAAAGAAAATCCCCATCGAGATCCGCAATCCGCAACATTGGTGTGGTCATCAAAAGCTTCTTAAGCCTTTGTAAACTTTCTTCACACTTGTCAGTCCATAAGAACTTGTTCTCTTTATTTTGCAAATCCCTCATGGGGAAATCGATTCTCAAGAATTTCTCAATGAGATTTCGATAAAATCCGGCTAATCCCAATAATGACCTAGTGTCAGTGACACTAGTCGGGGTAGGCCAATCCTTTATGGCTGGAATCTTTTCCAAGTCCACAACTATTCCTTCCTCGGATATGATGTGACCTAGGTAGTGTATTTGTGGTTTTTAAAAATCACATTTACTAAACTTAGCGTAGATTTGGTGTTATTTCAACACTCAAAATACTATGTGAAGGTGTTCTTCATGTTCCTCTATATTCTTGTAATAAAACAGAATGTCATCAATAAAGACTAGTATGAATTTATCCAGATATTTACTGAATATGATGTTCATCATACACATAAATTTTGTGGGTGCATTGGTCAACCCGAACGACATCACTAAAAACTCGTAGTTCCCGTACCTCGTACGAAAGGCGGTCTTGGGAATATCTTCATCTCAGATCTATACCTGATGTTACCCGGATCGCAGGTCAATCTTAGAAAAGACTTTCGCTCCTCCTACCTGATTGAACAAATCATCGATCCTAGGGAGCGAGTAACGATTTTTTATAGTCATTTTGTTCAAATGACGGTAATCAATGCACATCCGCATTGTAACCTCCTTCTTCTTTACAAACAAAATCGTTGCTCCCCAAGGGGACACACTCGATCGGATATAGCCTTTCTCTATTAACTCCTGCAACTGCAGTTTGAGTTCCACCAATTTTGGTGCACTCATGCTGTAAGGGGATTTGGAGGCCGACATTGATCCTGGGGTCAGTTCAATGGAAAATTCTAGGTCTTGTTTTGGAGGTAATCCAGGTATTTCCTTGGGAAATGCATTCTTGAATTCTTCAAGAATGGAAAAGTATTCTATGCATTGTTCTCTATGAGACTCTACGTCTTGGATGTTCACAACAAATAAATTGCATCCCTTCCTAACACACTTCTTTGCTTATAAGGCAGAGATTTGTCTTACAGAAACTTTCTTTGGGATGCCTTGAACCTTCACTTGGTTCCCTTGGCTATCAGTACAAAAGATAGACTTGTGTAGACAATCGAGCATGACATCATGTTGTTCCAACCAGTCCATGCTGATAAGAATATCGTACGATCCTAAAGGTAGGATGTTTAGGTTTACTGTAGAAAGGAAACCATTCAGGTTTACTTCACATTCTTTAACAATTTTTGAAACCTTCCATTTCGTACCGGTGGCTAACTGTACAGGCCAAGGTTTATCATGCTTTACTATGCCTAATTTTCATAAATCAACAATCTTAGGTGGAAAATAGCTCCGGCAAGCACCAGGATCAATAAGTATTGAAAAAGATGTGTTCAAGATCTTACCTTCGATCTTGACCATTGTAGCTTGATGGTCCACTTATCGGCCATCTAATGCTACATAGATTTGCACAGTTCCTGCTATATCTTCAATGGTAGGTTCTTCTTGTAGGTTATGCAAGACTCCATTGTTCTTGTTCTTACAATCTCGGGCATAATGAGGCTTGTTGCACTTCCAGCACTTAATCACTATAGGGGTAGCATTGGCTCCACTTATCGGTTTCTTATTAGAATTAGGAGATGGTACATAAGGCTTCGTACCAATTTTGTTGAAGTTCTTGTTTGCTTGAAAACTGTTGTTTTGCTTTCTATAAGGCTGCGGGTTTGACCCAGGCTTGCGGTTATCAGAAACATTTCTATACTTTTCTCTATTTGGGTTCTTGTTTTCTTGTTGTAATTGGCCATGCTCATAGCAGATTCAGGCCTTGTGTAGTGTAGTATCCAACGTCTTTGGAATGTCGAATTCAATCCTGTCCTAAAAACTGGGAGGAAGACATCCTAGCAATTGTTGGATCTTCACCTTCTCTTCTTTGATATGTGGTACATAGTGCAGAAAATCTAGAAATATGTTTATAAATGCGTCCATAGTCATGGACCCCATGCGCGATTCATGGAAATCTTCTACCTTGTGGCCAAAGAACCTTTCTGACGAGCATTTTTCTTGGAAAATATTTGGAAAGTTTTCCCAGCTTTTTTCCCTCAGTTCATTTTTCTTGGTGTGCTTTAAATCTTGTCACCATATTGTTGTCTTACCATTCAGGTTGTAGATGGAAAGCCTAACCTGCATCACACTTGAATAGTTATGAACCTGAAAATACTTACTCATTCCTAGCAACGATTCTTCATCCTTTTCTCCCGCATTTACTTCACCTTCATAGATCATGGCTCTTATTTTTCAAAACTCCCCCTCAAGACTATCATCACTTATTTGCCTCTTTCTCGATGGAGAAAGTGAGTCATCACTAGCAGGACAATGAGGATCTCCTTTAGTTGCTTCAAGTGTACCTTTTTTCTGCTTCTTTTGGGCTGCTGGCCCATTCATGGTACGGTTCTCTTTTGGATCTATTGGTGGATTGGGTAGGTTTACCTGGCAGGCTCCCTCCCATCATGTTACGCAATAATGCTTCATCTATAGCTTGTTGTTCCTTTCTTTCATTTAGACTGTCTTCTCTGAAACTTGTCAGTTCAGCTTGAAGACTATGCAAAATTTTCAGCACATCAGAGTTTAGCTCAACCACCAAGTTCACTTCCGGAGTGGGGGTGGTCATTTCTTCCGGCCAATTGTTTTTCTCCCTCAGTATTCATAAACTGAACAACGCTATACAAATTTTCTTGTAACACAAAATTTTTAATAGTAGCAAAAATTTCTTTTAGTAACAAAAATTACTTATCATACTTTATTTTCTCTGTGTGAAATCCTGGTGTGCCGATAAGCCTCTCAGTATTGAAACTGGGTTCTCATAGCACTTGTAATGTCCCCAAAAATTGAAAATAATTTTTTTTTTACAGGCTAGTGAAAAACTACCCAAAGGGGATCATTATTACTCATGCAAAATTACATGCACTACTTATACTTTCGGCCTCTTCATAAACTATCCTTACTGTCTTGTTAATCTCTCATCCATTCAATGATTATTAGTTCGTTTACTTCTTATATCTTAATTTTGTTATTTAAACTATTTTTACATCTTAGTTATTATTGTCGGTGATTTGATGTACTGTATAGATAATTGTTTTACTCCTACACATGTGTACTTTGTCTATTTAATAAAAGCTAACTTAACTTTGTTGATGGGAATAAAGTGGTGGAGTGTTGGGACTAGTTCTCCCATGACGATCTGAGAGGTAAGTCATTACTTGGTTACGTAGGCTTACTTATTTTAATCGAACTAAGGCACCTCTCTCTTTTAATTATGCAGTTCATTACTTGTGATGGGATTGGATGTAATGTGTGTTGACAGCCTTGGTCGTCGATAACCTGCTGCTAGTTATTACGTTGCCTATCAACTTGGTTTTATAACTTGGTAAGTGTTGTTATCGTCAATTTAGGTATTTTGGCTAAAGTCCCTGTACATTTATTATTCTTCATTATGGTTTTAAATTCATTATCCTGTATGTCATGGATATCTCTTCTGTGCTAAGTATGTTTTTACTATACTTATTAACTTCTCTTATGTTCTTTTATTGGCACGTTAATAGGTTGGTTTAAGAGAAACCATTGGATATTTATAGTCCTAGAGGTTATCATGGCATACTTTGTATGCCATGGTACTTAAGCCTAAACACCTTGTTACTAAGGTAATTAAACCCTAAGCTCTAAACCTATGGACTAAACATTATCTACATACCTAAGCAAGGGTTCTTAGAGTTTGGACTAGCGCAACCTATGGCTAAGCATTATTGTAATACTATCATAGTGAAATATTTGTAATATGTTAACGTTCATGTCGGAGTTTGGGGTGACATGGTATATGTTATAAACCATACATTTCGAGGGCTTAAGCGTTGCTATGGAGGGTTGTATTAAACGATACCTTATAACAAGGCTTGACTATGGGAATGGGTTTGATAAATCGTTAATGGACTCCAACCTGGTGCATTTAATTCTCTTTGTAAATCGTGACAACCTTCCCAATAGGCTTGGCTCACTATAGTTGTGCATTGTTTGAATTTATTAGCCTACACATTGTTTGGTTTACAGTTTGAAAAGATGACATACTCCTCATCCCCATCTTGGTTTTTTCTTGCAGGTGCTGAAAGGAATGGAGTAGCAGCATGGCTACAATGTTGTTGGCACCAAGCATTACATTCATGACCATGGTAAGCCTGCTTTCTAAACAAGATTATGCTTGGCACCCTTTAGTTCTGTCAGTAGAGCTACGTTTCGACTGATGGTTTGGTTGGTGTTTGGATGCTATGGCGAAATCGATTTTTTCCTTCGGCTTATGAATATGGACTTGGTTATTTTTAATAGTTGGACACTATGCCATGATTCGATTTTTAGGACATTCAGCTCTATGTGATTCCATTTTTGTTATGTAAATCATTAATGTTTTGGTTTTGGAATTTTATAGCCATGGGCTGCACCATTTCTTGCAATGGTGCCATAGCCCATTGGCACGCCTGTGTAAAACCTTGTCCTCGGCCTTTAATGGTGACTATGTACATACATTGGGATCTCTTTGTAAATAGATATGAGTATTGGTTTTTATAAAATGTAATGGTTAACTTGATATATGCAGTATGCGATTTCCTTCTACATTTTTACTGGGAAAATTATTTTAATGGGGTTGGCGTTTTGAAAACAGAGGCATTCACCTAATCGAATGCTCTGTGTGTAAGTGCTATTGATTATCTTGGTTAAAGTAATTCCTTGATAGCATGGGTAAAGGCCATGCGATAAATGACATGCACCTTCCCACAGTGTTGCGGTAGCTTGTGGTTTGTTTGTTTACGATATTCGGTTCTTATGTAATTTGGGATGTGGAAAACCATGGGTTGGGAACCATGGTGTCCAGAACTTATGGTAGAGTTATATTTAATGGACTAATTATTAAAAAGGTTAGTGGTCGAGGCCGTGTTGTAGCTAGGGTCTTACGACCTTACTGCTAGCGTAGGTATTGTTTAATTAAATCGCAAATGAGGTGTTCGTAACTTACATCCCGCATGCTTATTGTAATTCTTGTCCTGTGTAGTGACATAAATGATGGATTTATATATAGGATTGATTCCTGTTCAATTTGGTATGTTACATATTTTAAAATATTTTTTGAACCAGCCGTAAGGTTATATGATTTAGTTATGGTGATGATTTATCTTAAGGTCCTTATTGTGTTGTTTAATTTTGTTTATGAATTGAATTTGTAACCCTGGAGGATCGATACTACGACCTCTATTTACTAATACGACCTTTGTTTATTTATACAAAGTTATATAAATTGTTACTTGGTAGAATTTTAGGTGGATGTTTATGATATGATAAGATTTATTGTATAAGATATAGTATTTTGGTTTGACTATGGTAAATCCTATTGAGTTATGTAATTTTATTTATGGTTATGTATAGATGGAACCATGGGTTTTATTATATGAAATATGATCAGATAATTGCAAAGGACCACATGGATGGTCACGATGCCTCCTCTGATTATTTATAATGTTGTTTCATTTATGTGGAGTGTTTTTAATGTAATTTGTAATATGGATACAGACCTTGAAAGGTCTTATATGAGTTAATAAATTTTGGAATTTAAATGTATAGATAGTTTCCATATATGCCTATACGTGATAGTCTTATTTATATGTATATATATTAATCTTGTCTATTGATATAGGAACAAAGCATCAATCTCATCAAAGAATAATCAACAAATAACTCATGAAATGGTGTAATCAGTCTACAGGAATAGTAGCCGCTCAATATTCACATAAAGAATGAATGATTACAATAGCAATGTCAAGCAATAGCTTGAATCAATGAGGAATTCAAATACCTAAGGAGGTCATTCGAATTCAATGAGTGAGTCTAGATTAACTGACTGTAAGCCATTGGTTCACACTCATTAAGCACTTGACCAAAACCCTAATTGACTCACCAAACCCTAACTGAAGTTGGAGTGCAATAAATTACTGAATCTCAACTGAAAGAGATCAAACACATGTCATAGCAAGCCAACCATCAAGTGCTAGTGCTTCAATGACTTCAATGAACCTTGATGAGGTTAACTGAAGCTGAAATGATCATCAGAAGTTGGTGGAGGTGCCCCTGTTGACTCCATATCATTAAATAATAGTAAATAATCATTAAATAATATATTAATGAGAGGAGGTGCCTTAACTGACTGGTTGAACTGATTGTAACCACCAGTTAGCAATTAGGTGCATTAATATCACTCAGATCACCCCTAGAGTGCTCCAGTTAGTCTCCTTGACTGTAGGAGAAGGCTAATTTATCCTCCTTGACTATAGGTAGGCGTGGGTGTGGCTGGATGATGTCAATTAATGCTCCAATGATGTCAATTAATGTCAATTATACTTAGGATAGTGGTTTAACTAGGCAAATTTGACCAAGAAGAGTGTGTATGGTGGTAAATGTCTCCAACATCCCCCCTTAAGCTATACACACAAAGAGTTAGAAATCACAGATGCATAAAAATGCTAGGGCCCCGGAAACAAAGGCCATAGGTCACCCTTTACAATAAATTCAATGATTAATATAACCAAGGAAACGGGGAAAACCTCATGGGAAAAATACCCCCCCTCAAACTAAGTAGTAAATCAAGAATTGGCTCTTCTATGCAGAAGTATCCTGAGATTGTGAATCTGAACTGATGAATCCAAACTAAATGAATATGTCTGGAGGAATATTCCACTTTGGAAGAAGAACAATGCACTCAACTGAATCAGAAATATAAACAGCTGCACAGTGAAAACTCGACCCATGTAGAGCAACTAAAATCATCTGAAGAGAGAGCAAAGGTTCTTGAGGATTCGAACCATGTGTGGAACACTCAAGAAACTGATATGTTGCAGCCTTGAACATCAAACCATGAGTGGTAAAATCAGCCCCAATTTTTAGGAGCAAGTGTCCAAGCGGATGCAGAATGTCTTCCTCTTTACTAGTTATGTGAGGCTATGAGCATGTGACCAAAGGTAGAGAAGCCCTGGGACTCTAGAGAGTGAATGATTGAGCTCCATAATATGATATAGCTTCAGAAATAGCTAATGATTCAAAAAATAAAATTTCAGCAACCTCATAAGAGGAAACTAACACCAAATCCCTAGCAGTTTTGAAAAGAAAGTGCGGTACTTGATTTTTCGCACCAGAATTGGTGAGAGCAACTACAAGCATGAATCAAAGCTCTTGGATTTTAAAATATGAACCAAATAATATCAGATAATATATTAAATCAGATCTAAATAAGTTCACAATAGATCCAAAACTGTGAAATTAAATCAAATCCCCAGCAGCAGTTTCGAAGGAGACTTGCGGTAATTGTTTCTTCACATCGTTGATGAGAACAGCTATAAGCAGTACTAAAGGTTTATGAACCTGAAATTTTGAACCAAGAAATATCAAATAAAATATAAATAAGATCATATCAGATCCAATAAGGTTCATATCAGATCCAAAAGTATGGTCAACCGAGACGGTGGATGCACAGTTGTCTTTTTCTTCAAAATTCTGATTTTTGGTGCATGTAATCCTAAAGGATTTTGCTAGAAGATCTAGATCATGGGGAGAAAATGTGTCACTCTTATAATCTGATATTTATTCCAAAATATCCAATTTTTTACATATTTGCACACCAGCATCAACATTAGAGGGAGAAAAAACAAATTTCTCTTCACTTTCAGAAGCAATTAATAGTAAATTTTGCACAGAATTCAAATAAAAATCACCGATGAATGTTTGCATGGAAGTGCAGCAGTATTTTTCTTCAATATCATCTATTTGAATGTCTTATTTTGTTTCAGAAATATGAGAAGATGAGATATTAGAGACCTCATGAACTTTCGAAGCATTAGGAGAAGGAGTCACTGTATGGAGACTTTCTTTAATTCGAACTGAATGTGTAGAAGATTCTGCTTCATCTTCATCTTGAACAACTTCATTAGAGAGAGTAGAGGCTGAGAATTTTGATTAAAGAGCTCTTGTGGTGCTGGATGTGATATCCAAAGTGATATTATTATCCTCATTGTGCTTGCCAAAGGTTCTATCCAATTTTGTCCTGAGATCCTTTGGGTATTCAGCAAAACCAATAAGGTAGCACAAGCTAGGAGAAAGGACCAGACATATTGCTCCAAAATCTCTATCACCGTCATTTAGCCAGTCATTATCATTCTCATAAGACTCTTTTGCAATTCCAATAGACACCTCATAGAGACCTCGTCTCTTCAAAGATGCAATCATCTTCAACTTCCATTCCGAATAGCTTGTGAATGGGGTGAGAAGAGGGACTGATGAGTCCATTAGAAGATGTACCTGTTAAAACCTGCAAATCACAACAAAAAAGGGGCATCGTAAGGTCGGATAGCATAGATATTTTAGGCATTCATCACACCCAACATATTCAATCAAGCAAGCTTGATCAAGAATTTTTTTACTTGGGGTATTAAGTGGTAATCCTTGGCTTCTAGTGCAGTGCTGGATTTTTGAGCTATTGCTCAAATTTCATGCAGAAATATGTCAAAAAGCTTGTTTTTGAGAGATAGAGATTCATCCTGCCATAAGCTCTGATACCATATTAATCTTGTCTATTGATCTAGGAATAAAGCATCAATCTCATCAAAGAATAATCAACAAATAACTCATGAAATGGTGTAATCGGTCTACAGGAATAGTAGCCGCTCAATATTCACATAAATAATGAATGATCACAATAACAATGTCAAGCAATAGCTTGAATCAATGAGTAATTTGAATAACTAAGGAGGTCATTCGAATTCAATGAGTGAGTCTAGCTTAACTAACTGTAAGCCATTGGTTCACACTCTATTAACCACTTGACAAAAACCCTAATTGACACACGAAACCCTAACTGAAGTCAGAGTGCAATAAATGACTGAATCTCAACTGAAAGAGATAAAACACATGTCATAGCAAGCCAACCATTAAGTGCTAGTGCTTCAATGACTTCAATGAACCCCGGTGAGGTTAGTTGAAGCTAAACTGATCATCAGAAGTTGGTGGAGGCACCCCTGTTGACTCCATATCATTAAATAATAATAAATAATCATTAAATAATATTTTTAATGAGAGGAGGCACCTTAACTGACTGGTTGAACTAATTGTAACCACCAGTTAGCTATTAGGTGAATTAATATCACTCAGATCACCCCCGGAGTGCTCCAGTTAGCCTCCTTAACTGTAGGTAGGCGTGGGTGTGACTGGATGATGTCAATTAATGTCAATTATACTCAGGATAGTGGTTTAACTAGGCCAATCTGACCAAAAAAGAGTGTGTATAGTGGTAAATGTCTCCAACAATATATAGTTATATTATAAAAATAGTTATGGTGGTAAGTAATACCCGAGGGCAACTATATAGTATATTTATTTATTTAAGCTTACTCCTATGATTATATCTACTATAATCTGCAACATGTCTCTACTGATAAAATGTAATATGTCAGTAGAGATGTAAATAATAGATAAACAATAAAAATAGCAGGTCTATAATTACCTAGTTTACAGTATTAATTTCTGAATAATAAAAGAATACAGAAGACAAACTTTAAAGATGGAAACCTAGCTATATACACCCTATGATAATATTTACCATCCTAGCAATATTGTAGAGAACTAAATACCCTAAAAGAATCTAGGCCAAACATTAATTACCTAGGGTTAGTAAAATATAATAAAGCTTTTAGGTAAATCAGCCATCATTTACCCTAGAAATGAACTTTGACATACTAAAAAGTCATACCTGTAATTTATCTTCTTGAAGCTCCTTTAATGGCTGAACCTGCACACTTTTTAAAGAACAATAATTATCAATTTAAGACAGATCTAACCTCTGATATTTGATGACCAAATCACTTGGGAACTACCACGTTCCTCCCAACCATGACCTGGAACCATTTCTGGTTGTAATTCGGATCCCCCGAGATGGACTCCAACATGTAAGTCGGTTAGAGCTCATAAGGTAGAGTTTCCTAACTGTTATTCATATTCTGAATCACTCCTCTTTTCCTTGCAGGAGAAAGTTCTCCAAGAAAACACTTGACAGCAAAAACAGGTAGAATAATGATTCTCCAAGATAAAAATCAGAACCCCCAAGCCTTTGCTTGGCATGAGTCTTTATGGGAAGACTTTTCAGTGAAAGGGCCAGTTAAATAAAAAAATCCTTGATTTCTTGATTTAACCCTTTTAAATTTACTAGGCTAATTTTCAATTCTTAACCTAGGAACTTTTAACTAGTTCCTAGTTAGTCTTTCTTAGATATTTCGCTATTTATTAATCCTTTAATAATAAATAATAATTGGTGGAGATTATTTTATTTCTTTATTCAATTATATAATTAATCATAATTAATTCTTTATACATACTGTATATAAAATACATAGTATTAAAATACTTGTTAACATTTGTCTTCGAGCATCATGTGTCATGATCCCTAGACTTAATGACACTTCTTCATGGAGGTCAAGTAGATAGATGGCTTAGGTATACTAGGCTAGGACACTCTAAACATCCTTGTATGTTGGATTTCCTTCGTATAACGTGGTAGATCTTAAGTACTTTGATGAGAATACAGAAATTTGAAATTTCATTTAATCACTTATAAATAAGTATGATGATGATCAATATTTTTATCCAGTCATTTTTGTTCCGAAGTTATTAAATTCTTTTCAGTAACCCCTAGCTCTTACTAGATCCCATACTCAATGCCTATAGTAGGGATTTACAAACAAAGTGCAATTCCAGAGCTTTCACTCAACACTAAATGCTAGGATGTACTTGTACTTTACACCTAGGGATACAATTGCCAAAGATCCAATGCTCCAGAGCTTATGCTCAACATGAACATGGAATGCTCCGGAGCGTATGCTCAAAATTTCCAATTATATTTTCATGTGTTCCAGATCTTTATGCTCAACAAAAATGCAAGTACTCATGTTCTCCAGATCCTCTCACTCAACACAAATCATCTCATCAATTATGTGCTTGAGGGTCCATGCCCAACACAAAACATTTCATCAATCATGTGCTTCAGGGTAAAAGTCCAACAAAAAAAATTTCATCAATCATGTGCTTCAGGGCCCATGCCCAACTCAAAACGTATATATACATATATAACATCAACAATTGGCTTACGCCCAATATACAAAACAAATCATCATGTTTATATGCAGTGGGCTCTTCGACCCAAAAATAAAACATCAATATAATCATCATGATCAATAGGATCATGCCTATAAATGGTTGGTTAAAAATTCGGGACATTACATCCCTCCCCACTTAGTACAACACCATCCCTGCTGTTCTAGGGACTCTAAATGATATCATGAAACAAGGAGGGGTAATCCTTTCTCATGGTGGCCTCATTCTCCTAGGTAGCCTCATCTACCTAAAAGTGCTTCCACTGCACTTTCAATTGGACTACAGTGTTCTTCCGAAGCTGCACTTCTCTCTTGTCCAATATATGCAAAGGATAAGGGAAAAAATTCCCCCTCAGGTTCCACCTGTAATAATGACCAATCAATGGCATGCTTAGTGTCATAAACATATTTCTTTAATAAAGATGCATGGAAAACATTATGAACTCTTACGTGCACATGTAATGCTAGTTCATAAGACACTGGTCCTTTCTTGGCCAGAATTTCAAAAGGTCCACAAAATATAGGTGCTAACTTACTACACCTACCCAAGCTCAACAAGCTCCATTTTGGTTTGACTTTCAAGTAGACATGCTCACCTACTTGATAGTCTTTATCTTTTCTTTTCTTATCTGCATAACTTTTCTGATGGTGTTGTGCCTCTTTAAGTTTGCCCTGGACCTTGGTAACTAACTCTTCGAATTCCAATAACAGGTTAGGCCCTAACATGATTCAATCCACTAGACTATCCCAAGTAACTGGGGTCCTACGCTTCTGTCCATAGAGTACCTCGAAGGGACTCATATTTGCGGAAGCCTGATAACCATTGTTATATGAAAACTCTGCAAGGTGCAGATAATCGTCCCACTTGGTGGGGTTGTTCATGACATATATTCAAAGCATGTCTTCAACAATTTGGTTTACCCTTTCAGTCTGCCCGTCCGTCTATGGGTGATAAGCAATGCTAAAGTTCAGTTGCATCTCTAATCCAGAGAATAAATATCTCCAAGAGTTTATTGTAAACTTAACATCATGATCTGAGATTATAGCTGTGGGTGTCCAATGCAATCTAAATATCTCTTTTAGGAAGATATCAGCAATGTTCATGGCCTTGTAGGTCAATTTCACGGGGATGAAGTGTGCTTCCTTTGACAGCTTGTCAATGACTATGAAGATGGAATCATTTTGCTTCTTGATTTTCAGTAAGCCAACAATAAAATCCATACTAATAACCTCCCACTTCCATTCCGAAATGGAAATGGCTATAGCAATCCTGAAGGATGCTGGTGCTCAGCTTTAACTAGCTGGCATTCCTGACATTTCACAATAAACATTGCAATGTTGGCCTTTAACTTGGGCCAGAAAAGGCTCGCTTGAAAACAGATATCATCTTTTGATAACACGGGTGCCTCGAGCAGGGTGCCCTATGAAATTATGTGAGGATGCTGGGATGAATGTCCCCTCCATCTAGAACATATAATCTATCCTTGGACCATAGTAGTCGGGGGTCATCCACCTTGTATTCTTTCTATTGTTGAAACAACCGGTCCTCTTGGAATTTCTTGAGGATTTCCACATCGAACGTGTCAACCTTGTTGGCCGTT
Source organism: Pseudotsuga menziesii (assembly GCA_001517045.1). Taxonomy (NCBI): domain Eukaryota; kingdom Viridiplantae; phylum Streptophyta; class Pinopsida; order Pinales; family Pinaceae; genus Pseudotsuga; species Pseudotsuga menziesii. Next base: position 417,261 of record LPNX010481482.1, read on the forward strand.
CTAATCTTCTCATGAAAATATGCATTGGTTTGACTCAGGGTCACCTAATATATCATATGAGTTTGTCAACTCAAAGCATCAGCAATTTTGTTCTCTTTTCCCTTAATATGCTTTAGTTCAAAGTGATACCCACTCAGAAAATCCAACCATCTGGCTTGCCTTGCATTCAGATTGGGTTTATCGAATAAATACTTTAGACTCATATTGTCAGTCTTTAGAAGGAACTTCCTTCCCATGAGGTAGTGTCTCCACATCTTCAGAGTGTGGATAATGGCCGCTACCTCAAGATCTTGCGTGGGATAATTATGCTCATGCTCTTTTAATTTTCGTGATTCATAACAAATCACATGATCGTTTTGCAAGAGGACTCCTCCAAGTCCTTCCTTGCTTGCATCCATGCAAACAAGGAAATCCCTATCGATATCCACAATCCGTAACACCGGTGTGGTCATCATAAGCTACTTAAGCATTTGAAAACTTTCTTACACTTGTTAGTCCATAGGAACTTGTTCACTTTCTTCTGTAAATCCATCATGGGGCAAGCAATTCTCGAGAAGTTCTCAGTAAACTTTTGATAATATCTGGCTCATCCCAAGAATGACCTAATGTCAGTGACACTATTTGAGGTAGGCCAATCCTTTATGGCTTGAATATTTTCTGGGTCCACAGAGATTCCTGCATCAGATATGATGTGACCTAGGTATTGTATTTGTGGTTTGTAAAAATCACATTTACTAAACTTAGCGTAGAGCTTGTGTTCTCTCAACACTCAAAGTACTATGTGAAGGTGTTCTTCATGTTCCTCTATATTCTTGGAATAAACCAAAATGTCATCAATAAAGACTAGTACAAACTTATCCAGATATTTACAGAATATGTTGTTCATCATAAAAATCAAGTTTGCGGGTGCATTGGTCAACCCGAACGGCATCACTAAAAATGCGTAGTGCCCATACCTCATACGAAAGTTGGTCCTTGGGAATATGTTCATCTTGGATCCATACCTGATGGTACCCGAATCGTAGCTCAATCTTCGAAAATATTTTGGCTCCTCCTAGCTAATCGAACAAATCATTGATCCTAGGGAGTGGGTAATGGTTCTTTATAGTCATTTTGTTCAACTAATGATAATCAATGCACATCTGCATCGTACCTTCCTTCTTCTTTACAAACAAAATTGGTGCTCCCAAAGGGGACACACTGGGTCGGATATACCTTTTCTCTATTAACTCTTGCAATTGCAGTTTGAGTTCCACCGATTTTGGTGCACTCATGCGGTAAGGGGCTTTGGAGGCCGGAACTGATCCTCGGGTCAGTTTGATGGAAAAGTATAGGTCTCCTTTCAAAGGTAATCCGGGGATTTCCTCGAGAAACACGTCCTTGAATTCTTCCATAACGTGGAAGTATTCTATGAGTTGTTCTCTATCAAACTCGACGTCTCGGATGTTCACCGCAAATAACTTGTAGCCCTTCCTAACACACTTCTTTGCTTATAAGGCAGAGATTTGTCATACAAAAACTTTCTTTAGGATGCCTTGAACCTTCACTTGGTTCCCTTGGCTATCAGTACACAAGATAGACTTGTGTAGACAATCGAGCATGACACGGTGTTGTTCCAACCATTCCATGCCAATAATAATATCATACGATCCTAAAGGTAGGATGTTCATGTTTACCTTAGTAAGGAAACCATTCAGGCTTACTTCACATTCTTTAACAATTTCTGAAACCTTTCATTTCGTACTGGTGACTAACTATACCAACCAAGGTTTATCATCGTTTACTTTGCCTAATTTGCATAAATCAACAATCTTAGGTGCAACATAACTATGGGAAGCACTGGGATCAATAAGTTATGAAATAGAGGTGTTCAAGATCTTACCTTCGATCTCAACCATTGTAGCTTGATGGTCCTCCTATTTTCCATCTAATGTTGCATAGATTCGTGGAGTTCCTGCTATATCCTCAACGGTAGGTTCTTCTTGTAGGTTATGCAAGACACCATTGTCCTTGTTCTTATAATATCGGGAATAATTAGGCTCGTTACACTTCAAGCACTTGATCGCTAAAGGGGTAGCATTGGCTACACTTACCACTTGCTTATTACCATTAGGAGCTAGTACATAAGGCTCGAGTACTAGTTTGGTTGAAGTTCTTTTTCACTTGAAAGATGTTATTTCTCTTTCTATAAGGCTACGGGTTTGAACCAGGCTTGCGGTTATCAAAAACGTTTCTGGACTTTTCTCTATTTCGGTTCTGGTTTTCTTGTCGTAACTTCCCATTCTCATAGCAGAGTTTGCAATTGTGTAGTGTAGTATCCAGCGTGTTCGGCATGTCAAATTCAATCCTGTCCTAAAAACTGGGAGGAATACATCGTAGGAATTGCTGGATATTCACCTTCTCTTCTTTGATATACGGTACATAATATAGTAGATCTAGAAATCTGTTTATAAATGCCTCCATAGTCATGGAACCCATGCGTAGTTCATGGAACTCTTTTACCTCGTGGTCAAAGAACCTTTCTGACATGTATTTTTCTTATAAAATCTTTCGAATTTTTCCAATCTTATTTCTCGCAGCTCATCTTTCTTAGTGTGCTTTAAATCTTGCCACCATTTTGTTGCCTTACCATTCAGGTTGTAGATGGAAAGCCTAGCCTGCATCACACTTGAATAGTTATGAACCTGGAAATACTTACTCATTCCCATCAACCATTATTCAGCCTTTTCTCCTGCATTTAATTCACCATCATAGGTCGGGGCTCTTATTTTTTGAAACTCTACCTGAAGACTATCATCACTTGTTTGCCTCTTTCTTCGTGGAGAAAGTGAGTCATCACTAGCAGGACTGTGATGATCTCCTTTAGTTTCTTCAGGTGTACCTTCTTTTTCTATTTCTCTTGGGATACAGGCCCACTCATGGTACAGTTCTCTTCTGGATCTGTTGGCGGACTGGGTAGGTTTACCTTGCGAGCTCCCTCCTGTCATGTTATGCAATAATGTTTCATTTATAGCTCGTTGTTCCTTTCCTTCATTTAGACTGTCTTCTCTGAAACTTTTCAGTTCAGATTTAAGAATGTGCAAAGTTTTCAGCACATCATAGCTTATCTCGACCACCAAGTTCACTTCCAGAGTGGGGGTGGTCATTTCTTCCTGCCGGCTATTTTTCTCCCTCAGTATTCATAAACTGAACAGCACTGTAAAAATTTTCCTGTAACACAAAAAATTTTAATAGCAGCAAAAATTTATGTTAGTAACAAAAATTACTTATCATACTTTATTTTCTCTGCGTGAATGCATGGTGCACCCATAATTCTCTCAGTATTGAAACTGAGCTCTGATACAACTTGTAATGTCCCCAAAAATTGAAAATAAAAACAGAATTTTATGGGCTAGTGAAAAACTACCCAAAGGGGTTCATTATTACTCATGCAGAATTACATGCGCTACTTATAATTTCGACCTCTTAATAAACTTTCCTTACTGTCTTGTTAATATCTCGTCCATTTAGTGATTATTAGTTTGTTCACATCTTAGTTATTACTGTCGGTGAATTAATGTATTGTATAGATCATTGTTTTACTCTTGCACATGTGTATTTTGTTTATTTAACAAAAACTAACTTACCTTTGTTGATGGGAATAAAGTGGTGGAGTGGTGGGACTAGTTCTCCCATGACGATCTGAGAGGTAAGATATTACTTGGTTACACATGCTTACTTAGTTCAATCCAACAAAGGTGCCTCACTCTTTTACTTACAAAGTTCAGTACTTGCGATTTGATCGGATGTAAAGTGTGTTGACATCTTTGGTCATCGATAACCTGCTGCTAGTTATTGTGTTGCCTATCGACTTGGTTTAATAACTTGGTAAGTGTCGCTATCCTCAATTTAGATATTTTGGCTAAATTCCCTGTACCTAAGCAAGGGTTCTTAGACTTTGGACTAGCGCAACCTATGACTAAGTATTATTGTAATACTATCATAGCGCAAGCTTTATAATATGTTAACGTTGATGTCATATTTTGGGGTGACATGGTATATGGTATAAACCATACGTTTACAGGGTTTAATCATTGGTATGGAGGGTGGTATTAAATGATACCTTGTAAAAAGGCTTGACTATGGGAATGGGTTTGATAAATCATTAATGGACTCCATCTTGGTGCAGTTAATGCTTCTCGTAAATCATGACATCCTTCCCTTAGGCTTTGCTCATGATAGCTGTGCATTGTATTGTTATTTGGGGTTTATTCACATTGGCTCTGTGCAGAGGGATGGCCATGGAAGAGACCTTCAATATGTGAGGTAATATTGCATGACTTTATAATCCTACACATTGTTTGATTTATAGTTTGAAAGGATCGCATACTCCTCATCCCAATCTTGTTTTTTACTTGCATGTGCTAAAAGGAATGGAGTAGCAGTGTGGCTACAAGAATGTTGGCTCCAAGCATTGAATTCATGTCCATGGTAAGCCTACTTACTAAACAATCTTATTCTTGTCACCCTTCAGTCCCGTGGGTAGAGCTACGTTTCAACTAGTTGTTTGGTTGGGGTTTGGATGCTGTAGCAAAATCGATTTTTTCCTTCGGCTTATGAATACAGACTTGGTTATTTTAAATGTTGGGGCATTATGCCATGATTCGATTTTTAGGCCATTCGGCTCTGTGTGATTCCGTTTTGGTTATGTAAATCATTAATGTTTTGGTTTTGGGATTTTATAGCCATGGGCTACACCATTTCTTGCAATGGTGCCATAGCCCATTGGCACGCTTGTGTAAAACCTTGTCCTCGGCCTTTAATGGCCACTGTGTACAGACATTGGGATCTCTATGTAAATATATATGAGTATTCATTTTTATAAAATGTAATGGTTAACTTGATATATGGCATATGCGATTTCCTTCTACGTTTTTATTGGGCACAATATTTTAATGGGGTTGGGGATTTGAAAACAGAGGCATTCACCTAATTGAATTCTCTGTGTGTAATTGCCATTGATTAGCTTGGTTAAAGTAATATCTTGAAAACATGGGTAAAGGCCGTGTGTAGAAGGACCAAGTCGATAGGTTGACTTGATCGAGAGCTGACTTAGTCGATCAGCCGACTAACTCAATGGGTCGACTTAGTCGATCAGCCGACTAAGTTGATGGGCCGACTTAGTTGAACAGACGACTAAGTCGGTCAACTGACTAAAATAAGAGATTAGGTCGGCCATATAAAGTCGCGTCGTTTCAATGAACCGACAGGTAGTTATTTTGTAACCATCTGTAAATCATATATATTAGGCTGTTGAGCCAAACGAGAAACCAATTCAGTTCTCTGCATTGTAATAATATAATCTATTTTAATTCTATCTTTTCTTATCTCTTGTCTCTGTATAAGATTTATATATGTTTTAGTGTGTATTATTGGTAACCTTATGTGATGTTTGAGATTACAACATTGGTTCCGTTGCCAGTAGTACATGACTGGAATGTATGCAAACAAATGATACTAGAGCAAGAGATTAAGGAATGGTGGAATCGTAAAATTGCAAACTACTTGCAAAATTACGCCCGAAGGAACAGATTAACAGTTGCACAAGCAAAAGAAAAAAATTTCACAGAAACACACAAAAATTTTGTCGAATCAGTGCCCTGACTTTTGAAGAAATTCCTAGATGAGAAAACCGGACGGGACTAAAGAACAACAGTTGCTGGAAAAACTGATCCGTGGAGGTAGAACAAACTTGTCCGAGTGGTTTGAAAAAATCACCAATGACTTCTATGAGGAACAAGCAGTCGAAGATAGAACTTTGGTAGAAACCGTGAAGGAAAAAATTTACATAGACCTCGCCGAACAATTTCTGTGTTCCCTACCGACCTTGCTATTCAATTTTTTTATCAAGAAAGGAGTAGCACATATCATCGAACCTCGCCCATCACTTCACAAACTGCCAACAAACTCTAACTGGGTGGAAAAGCAAAGAAAATGGGAAAAATTCATTGCCGAAAGGGAGTGGGAATACTTTCTAAGCAAATAGACCAAACTATCCGGGCTTTCTAAAAAGCGTCGGGTAGGCTATGGGGGGGTAGCTAGTCATGTGTCAAAGATAGAGTATAGTGGATCCTAGTCAACTAGAATCCGATATTAGTCGCCAGTACTGAGAAGTTGACTAAAGAGGACCTCAAGAGAATAGTATCCTATGAATGTATGTCGGACATTGAGAAAATAGAAAGGGACGAGAGACACCAGAGAAGGGAAGCAAGACATGAAAAATCCTTAGAGCTACATAGAGGACAAAACCCTAGGGAGAACGACCACGAAGAGAATCCACCAGAGTCGGGTCATGACCGACATGAAGAGGGCGTGGAGCAAGAAGTGTCCTCTAAGGAGGAAGAATTGTGGATAGAGCAGCTAGAAGCTCTCCAATTAAGTGCTCCCAGTGAAGGAACAACCCTTTCCCCATTGACTCCGCGTACTTGAATACAGACTATTATCGAAGACAACCTCTGACTACGAGCTAGTGACTTCATTATATGGAGCCGACTAGGTGACGAAATGTACCCTGGACAACACCTTATTATACGTCAACTGGTAGAAGGGAACTGGGTGACGTTTAAAGTGGCAGCCTCCCTCCGAAGTATCCACTTTCTCTTACCGACACATGAAGGAGCGCACCCCCACCAATTACAACTTTAGAAGAAATTGAACAATCAGACCTACGAACAAATAGTTGCAGTGGACCATCGACAGCAGAAGTCGACATCAAATGACTACACATCGACGAAGAATCGACAACCGATGGGAACGCAAGTTTCGTCGACCAGAATTCCGCAGGCATGCCTACATCATCACCACCCCCACCTCCACCGCCACCAACTTCTAAGAGCAGTGACAGTGATTCAGACATGGGTCACAGATCAGCTCATATCCCCCTATATGAAGGAGATGAAGACCCCCGATGACATTGGTTCGCCTGCAAGTCGACTTGGGAAGCCAACCAGGTTAAAAATGAAGATAAAAAAATCGCGCAGTTCACAAGAGCCTTAAGGAAAAGGGCATTGACATGTTACATGACCTTTTCAGAGAGACAACCGAGAGCGAAAAAAGCCAATATTAAAGTGCAACTTTTGTCATTTTTTAAAACTCCAGATGCTAAGCACCTGGCCGCGAAGAAGCTTAAAACCACATCACAAAATCCAGGAGAATCCGTCGCAACTACAACAAGTGGTGGAAAGTTTTACTGAGCCAATTGGATTATGTTATAGATGAATAGTTACTAATCCAGTGGTTTCTTACAGGACTATCGCAAAATGTACATCGACACATTAATCTGGAGATGTTCAAAACGTACGAGGATGCGTTAACGAAAGCTCTTCAGGTTGAGATGGATGAGGATATACCCGCTTAGCCCACTGACTACAGATTGGAGCAGTAGCTCGAGAATGTATAGAAGTCTCTGAAGGAGCTAAGCCTCAAGAATCAGGAGATCTGGTGCACCAAATTCTTAACAAATGGCCACTCGAAAGATAACTGTCGACAAGAATATAGCTAACAAGACGTCCTCTTTGTACAGACCAAATCCTTTTGCGACATTTTCCAGGAACACGGAGATCACTCTACAATAGACTGCCCGTTTAACATGAATAACAGTAAGGCTTCCTGGTGCCCCATCTATGAAACCAAAAGTCATAACACTGCTGACTGTCAGTTAAACCTAAAGAACCGACAGAACTATCAGGTGGTATACCAAACAAATTCAGTGGCGCAACATATCGAGTAAAACAATCCACCAAAGGATCAGAATGGACAAAGATACAATGGTCGACGATACGAGCTCCAGTATGATAATCGACGCCAAGGTTATGGAGGAAGAGGTCTATTCCCTGGGAATCATGACATACGTCCGTGCCGACCCACCCAGTGCTTCATATGTTATAAAGAAGGTCACTGGTATGCAGACTATCCATACAAGGACAGGACTGATCTCAAATTCTGTACCCACTACGGAGTAGGCGATCACTCACTTGAGGATTTCCCTACTATGCTAGAAAAAATTAATACCAAGAAAAATGTTAATGTCTTGTCTTGTGTGAAAAAACATGATGTAATAACCACTAAAAATTTACATATTGTAACTCGACAAGGAACAAAAACAGGACCTGATAACCCTCAAATTAGTAATATTAAAGAAACAAATGTCTATCCTAACCCGCGGCATGAAAAACAAACATATAAAGAAGCAACCCATGTCTTTCAAGACATTACACGACAAGAAGACCTCAATAACAATCGACCCAACACAATACATCAATTAATCCAACTCACTCAAACAGAAAAATTAGTATCTCAGTTCGTAGAATTTTTGCATGAAATAAAAGGTACCAACCCTAAAAAACAAACCAAAAACATCTGTAGCTTGAACCAAAAAGACAAAAGTGATGTCGACCCACTTGTCGACCTGGAAATCGAAGGTTACCACGTCTGACAAGTAGTGCTCGACATCGATTCACAAGTAAATATCATGACTCGTGACACTTGGGAACAAATGGGCCAACTACAACTGTATGAGTCAGGCATATACCTGAAACTAGCCAACCAAGGCCTAATTGAACGCATTGGAGTCTGGAAAAATGTCGATATGACTATCAAAGGAATCTCGACCAAGGTTGAATTCGAAATCGTTGATCCAAAAGAAGGAACCAGCTCCTTCCCAGTACTAGTCGGTCGACCTTGGGAAAGAAAGATGAAAGCATCCATATCCTTGGATAAGGAACGAATCAAATTAAAAGAAAACGGTCAAAAGGTCATTGTACCGATTCATCCAGCCCAAGGGGAACCTTGGATTGAACCTATTGATGAAGAAGTCGATGTCTGAAAACTTTATCAAATCCACAACAATGCGGACTACACAAAACCAAACATCCATGGAGAACTTAACTTAGGTAACGAAGACTCAACTGGTTATAACTCAGACGCTAAATTGTATGACTAGGAGATTGAGAATTACAAAACACAAGCAAGAGGGTGTTGGACTATACAAAAAATACAAAAAAAGCCCACCCAATAGTGCTTCATAGTATCCATTGTCCCAAAAATATTCCAAAAGAAAATAAGGGAACGCCCTACCTTACAACCAACCAACTTAAATACTACCCAACTACCAAGGTATAAGGAGAGGGAATCACCAGTCATGCATATTGAGCAAGTGTCTAAAAATATTGGTGAACATGGCTGACTTCAAAGCTTAGTTGAAACTTTTACAAGTCAAGCAGCTAGATGGTGGGACACCCATCAGACAAAACTACAGACCTGGACAACTTCTTCGACTTACTTTTTCAATAGGTTTGGAGGAAAGAAGTTAACCCAGCAAGCTCAGATACCTATCTTTACCCAAGGACAAAACCCAGAAGAACATATCAAAACTTGTGAAAAGGAGTGAAGAAGACTTGGATACAAGGATGAGCGAGCTTGGCCACATTTGTTCCCCTCAACCCTAGCCAACTTACCAAACAAATGGTATAAGATGGAAGAATCTCGAGGTGAAACCTTCTTATGGCACGAACTCAAGGAAAATTTTATTAAAGACTTCAACTTCATACCTCAAAATGAAAATCTAGTTGAGACAGCAAAGCAAATTAAACAATTTATCCAACCAACCGAAAAACAACCCTCACAAGACCATCGAAAGATAAAGGACTGTAACAATCTACAAATATGGTCAAAACCACAGTCGACCCGTTTACAATTAGAAAATGAAAACACAGAAGGAAAGAGCTTTAGATTGAAATACAACCACATCGAAACAACAAATCCTATCTGATCAATCCTGAAAATCACAACAACCAACAAACAAGATACTGACAGAATGACTGCAGTCGACTTCCTTGCCACACTCTCACAGTTCAAAGAAGGAAGTCGACCGATCGATGAAGCTAAAGCACCAGAGTGGCTAGATGCCAAAGTAAAAACTAAAGAGGTCGACATTTAAAATGATGACCAACCAAAACTAGCAAAAATTGGTGACTACTGGAACGCCCAACAGACCACCGAAATAGTGAACTTACAAAGAGAGTTCCAAGATGTCTTTGCCAGGGACTATAAAGACCTAAAAGGCTTAGTCCAAGAGATGGGAGAAATGAAAATTGATACTAAACCTGATGTTCAACCTATTAAGAAACAACCTTACAAACTAGCTCACAAGTACAAGGAAATAGTCAAAAAGGAAATTGATAACATGTTAGCAGCAGGAATCATCTACCCTATCGACCAATCAGAATGGGCAAGTCCAATGGTCGTACAGCCCAAGAAACATGATCCAACAAGGTTAAGAATTTGTGTTGACTTTAGGGAACTCAACAAAATAACCCTAACAGACCCATTCCCAACCCCTTATGCAGATGAAATCTTGAATGAAGTTGCAGGACATGAATGCTACTCATTTACAAATGGATTCTCAGGCTATAACCAAGTACCAATAGCTAAAGAAGACCAAAAGAAGACAACATTTGTGTGTGAATTTGGTTCCTTTGCTTACAGAGTTATGCCTTTTGGATTAAAGAATGCACCTGTAGTGTTTTCTCGAATTGCTGTCAAAACATTCCAAGAATACATATATAAGACCATGGCATTATACTTCGACAACTGGACAATATACTCCACCTTAAAAGACCACTGCAAATGGCTCAGACTTATGCTGGAGATATGTCGACAGATTCAACTCTCCCTGAAAATTAAGAAATGTATATTTATGATTCCCATAGGGATACTCTTAGGGCATATTGTCTATAAAGAAGGTATCAAGGTTGACTTTGCAAAGATTAAAATCATCCTCGACCTGAAACCACTAGTAAACCCTAAACAAGTCAGGGTGTTACTTGGCCATATAGGCTATTACAGAAAATTTATAATATACTATTCAGATATGACCTATCCTCTCGAAGAACTATTAAAGGAAGATTAAGAATTCAACTGGACAGAGGAATGTCACATCTCATTCGAAAAATTAAAAAGAAAACTAGTCGAAGCCCCCATCCTAAAGTTTCCAAATTGGTCGATCAAATTCCACGTGCATATCAATGCGTCAGGAATAGCAATAAGAGAAATCCTAACTCAACCAGGGGATGATGGAATGGATTATCCCATAGTTTACAGCAATCGCAAATTAAATAAGGCTGAAAGAAACTATTCAACTACAGAAAGAGAATCCCTAGGTATGGTCTTTGCCCTCCAAAAGTATCGACATTACCTTTTAGCCAACCCCTTCACATTCGATACCGACCATCAAGCCCTGAAGTACCTTGTCAATAAACCACTCCATGATGGGAGGATTTTTCGATGGTTACTCCTCTTCCAAGAATTTGAGTTCGAAGTCGTTGTCCGACCAGCAAAGCTAAATGTCGGGCCCAACCATCTATCCCAAATAGACACAGGAGAGGAACTGACTGGAGTCAACGACGACTTACTTGATGCACATGTATTTCACATAGAAGCAATCCCAGAAGAACTAGAAGAAATAGCTCAGTTCTTAGAAAACGGTCAGGCACTAGAAGGTATGAATACTAAGAAAAAACAAATCTTAGCTATGAAGGTTGCACCATATAGTCTCCTTAATGGATTTTTATACAAAATGGAAATAGATAACATGCTCAGAAGGTGTGTACTCGAACATGAATGAGACCAAATCATGCATGAAGCACACTATGGACCTGCAGGACGACATTTCCAAGTAGACACAACTACAAAGAAAATCCAATAGTCAGGATTATGGTGGTCGACGCTCCACAAAGATTGCAAAAGTTTTGTTATTCGATGTGACAGATGTCAACGACTTGGTCGACCCTTGCCTAGCACAGAAATGCCCTTGATATCAGTAAACCCTAGTCTCATATTCGAAATCTGGGCTATAGAATTCATAGGACCATTTCTTGTCCCAGCAAAAAGATCAGGTGCAAGATATATTATTACTGCAGTAGAATATGTCACTAAATGGGCAGAAGCTGAACCCGTCGATACATGTTTGAGTGAGGTTGCCGCTAAGTTTATCTATGAAAGCATCATCAATAGATTCGGATTCCCACTAACCTTGATTAGCAACCAAGGGACACACTTTATCAACAAAACTATCAAAAACCTGACCGACCCTGAACCCCAAGCCGACCTACCAACCACTACACCGCCAGAATCAGACATACCTTTCGACGTAATTCCACACCATAATTCCCCCAAACCCATCACCCTAGACCATTCCCCCACTCCATCACTACCGCCACCACCATCTCGACCATCACCCCCACCCCCTGAATTAGAGGCAGGCCCACCACAACCGAGTACATCGACACAACCAGAAGTAGCTGCCATTCTGCCTCCCCAACTGGACAAACCCTCAACTTCTCACCCACAAACCCAAGTTCCTGGATCAACTGTTGCAGGTACACAGGAGACAGAAGCTAGAAAGCACAAGAAAAGGAAGGAGCATCATGGGAAGTCTCCCAAAATCCAAATTAGCTTAAGAGATGCAAGTTCCTTAACTGAGTCAGAGATGGCACAACTCCTCAAAACCCTAGTGAGCGAAGCAAAGTCGAGGAGTGCAAGGAAAAATAAAGAACTTCAGGAAAAAAACACCAACCAGATCGAGTTTCTCGATAGATGTATAATTTTGGCCCAGTCTGTACTACCAGGTCCCATCAAGACCGACACAGATAGACCACTTGAAAGAGTGTATCATCTATTCAAGAGCATTGTGTCGACCCTCCAAATGGCCATTCAAGAAACTAAAGAAGAACAGAAAGAGGAAACTACCAGACTCCTACTAGCACAACACACTGCATTTTCGGAAGCATTCAAAGTGTTACAGGACCATATGGAGGAGTCTGTCGTAATAGAAGAATTACTAAGAAACTGGCCTACTCACTATGGACAAGTTTACCAGCAGACATGACAGACTCGGCAAGGAATCCAGGCATTGGAGAGTAGAAAAATCATAGAGGCGGCACTTAGACCAACAATAGAAGATCAGATAGTGCTGGAAACTGCCAAACTGCGGAAACTGGAACGGGAAGCACATCAGTGGGTGCAACAAGCTCTTCCCAACCTAGAGAAAGTTGACACCATTTTCCCACAGATGAAACGAATTATCGAGACTATAGAAGAGCGGAACCAGTTCATGGGCCCCAACATGGAGAGGATAGCTGAAGTCCCCATCTCGGAGAAGATGTTGGTCCTGTCAAGCTTAACCAAATTGACCATCGACATCCAGAAAGATTTGCTGAGTTGGATGGATTTCCAACATCACCTCGTCATCACAGCTCTAGCCATTGTTGAGGTCTGTGTACAGAAAAGACCAACCATCCATCTTCACAGCCCACCACAATAGAATTTTGAAGGACCAAACAAACAAATTTTGTGTACCTCCTTGTTTCTTCAGGACGAAGAAACGTTTTTTTCGTGGGGGAGATGTAGAAGGAGCAAGTCGATAGGTCGACTTGATCGAGAGCCGACTTAGTCGATCAGCCGACTAAGTCGATGGGCTGACTTAGTCGATCAGCCGACTAAGTCGGTCGGCCGACTAAAATAAGAGATTAGGTCGGCCATCTAAAGTCGCGTCGGTTCAACGAACTGACAGGTAGTTATTTTGTAACCGTCTGTAAATCATATATATTAGGATGTTGAGCCAAACAAGAAACTAGTTCAGTTCTCTGCATTGTATGGACTCATTGTAATAATATAATCTGTTTTAATTCTATCTGTTCTTATCTCTTGTCTCTGTCTAAGATTTATATATGTTTTAGTGTGTATTATTGGTAACCTTATGTGATCTATGAGATTACAACACCATGCCATAAATGGCATGATCCTTCCCACAGTGCTGTGATGGCTTGTAGTTTATTTGTTTAGGGTATTTGGTTCTTATGTAATTTGGGCTGTGGAAAACCATGGGTTGGGAACCATGGTGGCTAGGGCTTACAGTAGGGTTATATTTAATGGAGTGTGTATTAAAACGATTAGTGGCCGAGGCCATGCTATTGCTAGGGTCTTGCGACCTCACTGCTAGCATGGGTATTGTTTAATTAATATGGAAATGAGTTGTTTGTAACTTAAAACCCACATGCTTATTGTAATTCATGGCCTATGTAGTGATATAAACGATGGATTTATATTTAGGATTGATTCCTATTCAATTCATTATGTTATGGTTTTTAAAATGTTTTGTGAACCAACCATAAGGTTATATGATTTGGTTATGGTGATTATTTATGTTAAGGTCCTTATGTGGAGTTTAATTTTGTTTATGAATTGAATTTGTAACATGTGAGCATCAATACTATGACCTATGTTTACTAATATGGCCTATGTTTATTAATACAGAGTTATATAAATTGTTAATTGGTAGAATTTTAGGTGGATGTTTATGATATGATTTCGATGTTATTTTATTATGATAAGATTTACTATATAAGATATAATATTTTGGTTTGACTATGGTAAATCTTGTTGAGTTATGTAATTTTATTTATAGTTATGTATAGATGGAAAATTGGAACTGTGGGTTTTATTACATGAATTATGATCAGATAATTGCAAAGGACCACATGGATGGTCACGATGCCTCCCCTAATTACTTATAATGTTGTTTCATTTATGTGGAGAGTGTTTAATGTAATTTGTAATATGGATCCAAACCTTGAACTTTCTTATATGAGTTAATAAATTTTTTAATTTAAATGTATAGATAGTTTCCATATATGCCTATATGTTATAGCTGATTTTACCACACTAGGTGAATCACACTTGTATGGCCTTCCCCTGTCCCTCTACAGACTCCTTAGACCCCTTGGACCATTTTTTGTCCTTTGATGTTTCCTAGACCATCCCTAAAAACATGTGAAAATTGTTATACGCGACTTTTAAACCCCTTATCGCGTATATAAGCGAGTTTGACCCCTAAAACCGCGTACATCGGGATGTGTACAAAAATCCAAATCCTTTTGGAGTTTTCCTTGAAATGGATTTGACTCACTTGTCTCCTGGCCTTCCACATGCCTTGAGCTTGCTCAGATTCAACCATTCATTACCCTATTGAAAATCTATATAAGGAACCCTTTGGATACATTGAAGGCATAAGGGAATTGAGAGCAAAGAAACTATAGTCCATTGTTTCCGAAACTTGTCCTTGAGTCTGTATCCCTTTGTCCCTTGGAGCACTTTGGTGTTCTTCCCAAGCTTTCCTTTTTCTTGTGAGCTTGCTATCGAGAGACGGAGGATTGAGGTAATGGAGGCCCAAGTGGGGGATTCAGTTTCTCTGATTCGCAGACGTGCCGACAGAGGTTGTATTCATTATGATCTCTGATTTTATATTAATAGAAATATCTTTTCCTATCCAATAATGTATGTTTGAATAAATATTTTATCCATGGATGATTTCAAATGCTTATACGTTGTTGATTATATATGCTAGAGTAGATCTAACACCAATATATATAGTATGCTTGTCTTGTTTACTTGTTGTTGAGGAAGTGATTCATCAATTCAAGCTGAATTTGGAAAGCTCAACGGGGATCTACTTCAACCATCCGGAATAAGGTACAAGGTCTGATCCTTTATTGTTAGATATTTGATTTCTCTTGCATATTGGAAAAGATTGGTTTCTAGAGTCAAGCTGTCTATTGTGGTACCCCAAGCCATAGGAATTTCTCTCCATAATAGAATTGGCGACTCTGCTGGGGATGTTCCTTGTTTTTATTTGGGGTTTGCAGGCACAATGGGCTTGATATTCTTGACTTGCTCTTTGTTTCTCCTTGTTTCTATGTTGGATTTTATAGTATGTTCATCCATTGACACTCCCCTTTATTGGTTTGACCCTTGGCCTACTTTTTACCACTGTCTTCTCTGTATACATAGTTTTTTGGCCAAAAGTCGCGTACATAAGTGGATTTTTGGCCAAAATTCGTGTATACACGCAGGTTTTTGGCCAAACTCTGCGTATACATGCAGATTTTTGGCCAAAATTCGCGTATATACGTAGTTATTCTTTAAACAGTCGCGTACATCCTCCCTTTTAGTGAGTTTGATGTTGTGGGAAGTTCTTGGGTGGGTTGTGAGTGTGGTTGGGTCTTCCTTGGGTCTGATGTTATCTGTTGGATGCTTCTTTTGTGACTAGAGACCGCTTTTTCATTATTTTTTCTTTGAAAGTAGTTTTAGTCATTTATAATTTTTGTTTTTCCATTAGTACATTACTCTTTTTTGCCTCGATGTCTTGCGGGGCTTGTGTTTTATACTTGCTACAGAGGCTGAGAGTTTTGAATGACTTTTATTGCATTTTTCATTCTTTTATATTGAAAAATACAAGGTAGTTGCATTTTTTGCATATGGATTTGAGGAGGTACTTGCATTGCATTGCTTGGATGAGAGTTTTATTTAGGCTTTCATATAGGAAGGATTGCATTGACATTCGGAAAGGAATGATTTTTAATCCATCTCATGTAGTGGCATACCCAATTTTGCATTTGACAAATATTGCACTTAGCATTGTTTGTTATGGCATGCATATTTATTTCATTGCTGAGTCATAATGTCATTAGTTGCACGGCCATTTCCCTTTGAGTAATTACATCCAAATAAAATCAATGCTTAATTAAAATGGATTGTTGGAGACATCTACCATCATACACACTCTTTCAGTCAAATTGGCCTAGCTAAACCACTATCCTAAGTTTAATTGACATCAA
This sequence comes from Pseudotsuga menziesii, assembly GCA_001517045.1. Classification (NCBI taxonomy): domain Eukaryota; kingdom Viridiplantae; phylum Streptophyta; class Pinopsida; order Pinales; family Pinaceae; genus Pseudotsuga; species Pseudotsuga menziesii. Next base: position 433,973 of record LPNX010481482.1, read on the forward strand.
GGAGCATTAATTACCATCATCCCAGTCACTCCCACGCCTACCTACAGTCAAGGAGGTTAACTTAGCCTTTCCTAC
>LPNX010481482.1:442450-561425 GCA_001517045.1 Pseudotsuga menziesii
TGTCTCTACTCATGCTTTGAAAGCATGATTAGCAATCCCCAGCAGTGATTTGAGATTGCTGAAGGTCTTCTCACAAAATGCTTTGGTGAAGATATCAGCTACTTGTTCTGAAGATGAACAGAAGAGTAGGTGAATGGTGCCATCATGCACAAGCTCTCTGATGTAGTGCATGTGAATCTCAATGTGTCTAGTTCTCTGCTTCTGAACTGGATCTTTGCAGATTCGAATGGTATTCTGGTTATCACAGTAGATGGTAGTTGAGTACTCAGTTTCAAAACCACACTCTCCAAGTAAACCCTGCAACCATAAACACTGAGTTGTTGCATTGACAACTCCTTTGTACTCAGCTTCTGTAGATGAGAGTGCAATGGCACTCTGTTTCTTGCTTGACCAGCTAATTGGCCCTTCTGCAAGCATGAACACATAACCTGAAGTGGACTTCCTATCTGTGCTATCACCTGCCCAATCACTGTCAGTAAAACCAATTAACTCAAGGTCAGAATTGGCTTTATAGAAAATCCCATGTGTCCTTGTTCCCTGAACAAAGCTAAGGATCCTCTTGGCTGATTTCCAATGGAGCTCATGGGGCTGATCCATGAATCTAGAAGCAACACTGACTGCATAACAAATATCAGGTCGAGTATGTGTCAAATACAATAAACATCCAATCAACTGTCTATACAAAGTGTTGTTTACCATCGGTGGAGAATCATCTTCCTCCAGCTTCACTCCTGAAAGGAAAGGAGTTTTGCTTGCTTTGCAATCTTGCATTCTAAATTTGATCAGAAAATCCAAGGCATATTTGGATTGGTGCACCTTGATTCCAACTTTGCTTTGAGCAATCTCAAGCCCCAGAAATTGACTTAAGAGCCCCAAATCTGTCATGGAGAAGGCTTGGTTCATAGCTCCTTTTAGGGAAGCAATCTCAGCCTGTGAGCTTCCTGTAATGAGGAGGTCATCAACATATAACACAATTATCATTAATGAACCATTAATTACCTTCAGATATACATTCGAATCTGATTTGCACCGAACAAAATTCAGAGATAGCAAGAAGCTATCTATCTTGGCATACCAAGCCCTGGGGGCTTGCTTTAGCCCATACAATGACTTTCTCAACCTACACACAAGAGAATGGTCAGTATAAAAACCTTGGGGCTGCTGCATATATATCTCCTCAGTGAGATCACCATTCAAAAAGGAACATTTTACATCCATGTGATGTACCTCCCATTGCCTTGATGCTGCAATGGCTAGAGCTAGCCTGATTGAATCCATCTTTGCCACTGGGGAAAAAGTCTCATTGTAATCAATGCCATGAACTTGTGAGTAGCCTTTATCTACCAATATAGCCTTGTACTTTAGTGGTGAACCATCAGCAGAAAATTTGGTCTTATAGACCCACTTACATTGTACTAGTTTTCTCCCTGGAGGAAGATCCACTAGCTCCCATGTGTTGCTCTTCTGTAGCGAGTTGAACTCCTAATTCATGGAAGATTGCCATATTGGATCTCCTGCTGATTCTTCATATGTTTGAGGATAAGACTCCACCATCAAATAACATCTTTCAGCAAACTCAAGATCCTTCATGCACAGACCACTCTCAAATTGAGATCTAGTCCTCCTTGGGTCATTGGGATCCCAGCTAACTGTCCTGCTGCATGTAGTGTCTTGGCTATCCATTTAGGACTTGTGGGGCTATTTGGGTCTGCAATAAACTCATCTCCATCAGACAAATCAGAATCAGCATGTTCAACAAACTTTTTACTTACTTCTTGAGGTTCAGGTGGTGAAGAGGCTTCACCAATTTCCACTTCTGCAAGGGGTTCTTCTTCAAACTGAACACACCTTTCAATGAAGGCTTTGTTTGTGCTCAAGTTTATCAACTTGTACCCTTTTTAATCTTTAGAGTATCCAACAAAAAGACACTCTTGGCTTTGGGGCTGCAAAGCCTTCCTCTTCTCTGTCGGGATTCTAGCCCATGCCTTTGAGCCAAAAATCCTGAAATGGGTCACATCTGGCTTGTGCCCACTCCATGCTTCGAAAGGATTCATGCCATCCAACTGTTTGTGAGGCACCTTATTCTGAATATAGGCTGCACAGTTGATAGCTTCATCCCAATACTTTGGTGGCAAAGTTTTGGCCTACATCATGCATGTTGCCATCTCCTTCAGTGATCTGTTCTTCCTCTCAGCAACACCATTTTGCTGTGGTGTGTAGGGGATAGAATGCTGCATCTGAATACCTACATCTGCACAATAGTTAATAAACTCAGTCTTGACATACTCACCACCATTGTCATACCTAATTACCTTGAGTTTTCTTCCACACTGGTTTTCAACCAAAGCCTTGAAGACTTTGAATAGGCCAAAAACTTCTGACTTGTGTTTCATGAAGTGAACCCAACAATACCTGGAAAAATCATCAATAAAGGTCAATGCATATTTGGCCTGACTCATGGACATATGAGGGAATGGGCCATAAACATCACTTTGAATCAGCTCGAGGGGTGCAGAGGTTCTCTCATGGCTGGCTTTCTCAAATTTGTGCTCTGGGTGTTTTCCTAGGATACATCCTTGGCAAACTCCTTTGGAAAATTTTATCTTGGGAAACCCTATGACCATATCTTTCTCACTAAGATCAGAAAAATACTTGTAATTTAAATGGCCAAATCTTTCATGCCACAGCTTGCTAGCTTCATTAGCATGGATAAGAAGAGAAGAGGGGTTTGAGTAAGGCAGGAAGTGTGAAAACATGTATACCTTTTGGGCATGATTCACTACTCCTTTTGCAATGATTCTTCCACTGGAGATTTATGTGGTATCAAATTCATCTGGTGAGAATATGACTTTCTTAGGAGACCCAGTGTGGGTCATCTGGTACACTAATAGAAGGTTGGAGGCGAGACCAGGGACATACAGCACATTGTTGAAGTTACCATGATCAATTTCTATCCTTCCTTTGCCTTTACTTTCAGTGAGAGAGTCATCTCCCAGTACAATAGATGGTCCTTTCGACATATCCAGTGAGGAGAAGGCCTCCTTAGTCAAAACCATGTGTCTTGAAGCGCCAGAATCTATGATAAAACTGGGTGAGCTTGATGTGCCAGCAACTAGAGCATGAAATCTCTCTCTCTGTCATCGGAACTTGATCCTCCTTCTCTCTTATTTGAGCCTTCTAGAAGGGAGATGCCATTCTTCTCCAGGAGATTGGTCAGCATATCAATCTACTTTTTCATACAAGAGCTTTCAATGTGATTTCCCTTCGAACAGTATGAGAACTTGTTCATATCACCTTTGTTTTTCTTCTTCTGGGTATTTTTCTTGGGACCTTGTTGATCCTCCGGAGACTGCTTCTTGTCTCTTCTTTGCTCAGGTGGCTTTTTAGCTTTCTTTTTGCTTTTAGAATCCACCCTCGAATCTCTAGCAACCAGAGCTTGGTCTTTGGAAGGTTTGATGGTGCCCATCATCACCAGCTTGTCTTCTTCTTATGTGAGAGATTCCATGAAATCTGCAAGGCTAGGCATCTTCCAGGTTTGAGCTGTCAGTTTTGTGGCATAGAAGGTTGAAACAAAGACTGAGTAGTCAGGTCCTAGCTTCGAGAGGATGGCCAATATGAGCTTCTCATCTTTCTTTTCGATACCACACTGCTTTAGCTGCAAAACTAGTGCTTTGAACTTGGAGAAATATAGCTGCAGGGATTCAAAGCTGTTGGGACTCAGAGAAATCAGCTCATTTTCGATCTGATGTCCCCTCATCTCATCTGTCTTTCCAAAAATCTCAGACAGCTTCTCCCATACTTGATCCGGTGAAGTTAATCCATCGAGATGGAAAATGAGGTCTCGGGAAATACTGAGACATAGGAGGCCATAAGCCTCATCTCTCCGATTGTGCCATTTCATCTTCTCTGCAGCTGCATTGGGCTCTGCTTCTATTGCCATAGTCACCCTGTAGAGGCCTTTCGCTCTCAATAAGATCTCCATCTCTGCTTTCCATTCAAAATAGTTGAAGGGATTCAAGATAGTTTTCTGTGAATCCATAGCTTTAGAAAATCTGTCCCGGCTGTCAGTAGAAGGCTCCCAGTCTTGATGTCGAACCTGCAAAACAATTTTTGAAGGAGAGTAATAACCTACAATGGCTCTTATACCATGTATAAATTCTGACCAGCAATAGATTAATTTCACTCACAACAAATTACAATTGATCATAGAAATTGTCAACAATGGAGACTGAAAATGGAGCTGTAACACAAAATTATATTATATTAACTTAGTGTACAATAGCCAACCCTGCAATATCAGAGGTTGCTGAATATATAGAATACATCAATAGGTCGAATGCATAAGGAGGCATCCAAAGCTAGCATAAAGCAGGCTTACCCAAAATAGGCAAATCCCCCATAGGTGTAAAAATTTGATCCCAAATCTGTCATGAGGCTCACGAATTGGCAATGGCACATGGGAAATCTAATGAGTGGTGGAATGGCAGCTCATACATGATTTTTCATGGAGGAAAGAGTGGAGAAGGAAGAGGCAACAAAGCTGATTCACCTCACCTAGTCTTGCTTTCCTATGTGCCTTAAAACACTGAAAAAGCAGGGAATAAAGTAGAAAAAGAAGAAGGGCACCTAGGAGGCCAGGAATAAAGTGGATTTTATTCCTAAGGCTTTCCCAAGCGCTACATGAGTCAAAGATGGCAAGTTTGACCTCTATGGATAGGCAATTAACAACTTGCACATGGTGGGACTCATGGACTAGGAAAATAAGACAAAATAAATGAATTAATGTCTAAGTGGGTAAATACTATGGGTTGATTATTCTAACACCTAACTGGTATTCAGATTCTCCAAGAAAACACTTAAGATCAAAAACATGCAAAATAATAATTCTCCAAGATAAAAATCTGAATCCCCAAGCCTTTGCTTGGCTTGAGTCTTTATAGGTAGAATTTTTAGTCAAAGGGGTAGTTAAATCAAGAAATCCTTGATTTATTGATTTAACACTTTTAAATTTATTGGGGTAATTTTCAATTCTTAACCTAGGAACTTTTAACTAGTTTCTAGATAGTTTTTCTTAGATATTTCACTATTTATTAATCCTTTAATAATAAATAATAATTGGTGGAGCTTCTCTTCTTTCTTTATTCAATTATATAATTAATCATAATTAATTCTTTATACATGCTATGTATAAAATACAAAGTATTAAAATACTTGTTAACATTTGTCTTCGAACATCATGTGTCATGATCCCTAGACTTAAGGACACCTCTTCATGGAGGTCAAGTAGATACATGGCTTAGGTCTACTAGGCTAGGAAACTCTAAACATCCTTGCATGTTGGATTTCCCTCGTATAACATTGTAGCTCTTCAGTACTTTGATGAGAATACAGAAATTCAAAATTTCATTTAATCACTTATAAATAAGTATGATGATGATCAATATTTTTCTCGAGCCATTTTCGCTCGGAAGTTATTAAATTTTTTTCAGTAACCCCTAGTGCTTACCAGATCCCATACTCAACATCTATAGTAGGGAGTTACAAACATAGTGCAATTCCAAATCTTTTTCTCAACACTAAATGCTAGGATTTACTTGTACGATACACCTAGGGATACAATGGCCAAAGATCCGATGCTCCAAAGATTATGTTCAACATCAAGTTCATGGAATGCTCTAGAGCGTATGCTCAACATTTCCAATTATATTTTCATGTGTTCCATAGATTTATGCTCAACACAAATGTAATTACTCATGTTCTCCAGAGCCTCTCTCTCAACACAAATCATCTCATTGATCATGTGCTTCAGGGTCCACGCCCAACACAAAACATTTCATCAATCATGTGCTTCAGGGTCCATGCCCAACATAAAACATTTCATCAATCATGTGCTTCAGGGTCTACACCCAACATAAAACATTTCATCAATCATGTGCTACATGTTCCATGCCCAACACAAAACATTTCATCAATCATGTGCTGCAGGGTCCATGCCCAACACAAAACATATATATACATATATAACATCAACAATTGGCTTATGCCTACTATACAAAAAAAAATAATCATGTTTATATGGAGTGGGGTCTTGGAACCAAGAATAAAAAATCAATATAATCATCATGATCAATAGGCTCATGCCTATAAATGGTTGTTTCAAAAATCGGGACATTACAATGGAAGAGAAAATAACTATCGAAAATAAACTAGGGAACAACATCCTTAAATACTTAACCAAAAAATGTACTAGACAATGAAGGGGAAAAATCAAGAACCTCATACCTGCAATGTGATGCTATTTCAATGGTTGAAAACCTGCACAGTCAACTACCTAGCATTAAACAAATTCAGATTTGACCTCTATATAGATAAATGAATCACTTGGGAACTACCATGTTCCACCCAAGCATGACCCAGAATCGTTCCTAGTTTTAATCCAAATCCTCCCGAGCCGGTTCCAACATGCAAGTAGCTTAGTGCTCCTAAGGTAAGGCTTCCCTAACTAGGATATCAGGTTTGAATCAGTTCTCCTTTTTCCTCTTAGGAAAATGTTCTCCAAGAACTCTATTTACTAGAAAACAGGATCGCAGAGCAATAACAGATATACAGTTAAATTAATAAATAAGATGCAAAACACATTAAAACATTACAGAGAGACACGGATATAATGTGGTTCACCCAAACGATGGGCTACATCCACAAAGAAATTTTCCATTCCTTTTATTACAGTCCAGAAAGATGAAGGGATACACCTTGCAGCAAAACCGCTACACTTCCTCTTCACGCTCTCACAGTCTCTCTTCCAATACAATACAATACCATACACAATTGATTTACAATGCTTTCTTTTATAAGGGGAATACAATGGTAAAATTCTAGTGTTAACCCAATACCATGGGTCCGCAATATTGTTGGCCAACACACATCCAAAAAAAAAAAAATTTGGGGCTCCGCCCCTGAACCCCCCTTTTCTCGGGGGCGGTGCCCCCGAACCCCATTTTTTGGGGCACTGCCCTGAACCCCAATGCAGGGGGAACGAGTGTACAATACTCCTAGGTTACAATCACAACTAAATAATATCTCTAGATCTGGAAGATTAGGATCCACAACCAACAATCTCCCACTTGGAGACCAATCATAGCAACTCCACCGCTACTGCACTTGCTGGACTCTGTTCTAGACCTTGGACTTGGAAAATTTCTTCTTTTCACCTTCATGCTTTAAGGCCAACAAAAACCGAGTAGGAACTCAGTTTCTCTCTGGTTACTCCCTTTGTCAACATGTCTGCAGCATTCTGGCTAGTGTGAATCTTTTCCAGTTTTAATAGTTCTTAATCTAGAATAGATCTTATGAAGTGGTACTTGAATTGTATATGTTTAATACTCGAATGAAAGGATAAGTTCTTTGCAAGATGAATTGCACTCTTTCTATCACTGTACAGCCTATTATTCTCCTGTTTCTTACCCAATTCTTCCATGAACCTCTGCAACCAAATCATCTCCTTACTAGCCTCTGTAGCAGCAACATACTCTGTTTCTGTTGTTGAAAGTGCAACAACCTGTTCCAGTTTTGAAATCCAACTTACTGTTGTTCCACCTACAGTGAACACCTACCCTGTGGTGCTCCTCCCACTATCTTTACCACCACCCATATATGCATCAACATATCCCTGTAGAACAGTGTCTGAACCTCCAAAACATAATTCATGAGAATTGGTACATCTCAAATACCTGAGAATCCATTGTACTGCTTTCCAATGCTCTTTACCTGGATTATTCATATACCTGCTCACAACTCCCACTGCATGTGAAATATCTGGTCTTATGCACACCATGGCATACCTCAAACTCCCAACTGCTGATGAATAGGGAATCTTGGACATGTAATCTATCTCTTCCTATGTCTCTGGACACATATGCTTGCTTAGTTTGAAATGGCTTGCCAAAGGTGTGCTGACTAGTTTTGCATTCTGCATTCTAAACCTCTGCAACACCTTTTCTATGTACTCACCTTGAGACAATGTCAATTTACGATTTTTCCTATCTCTTATTATTCTCATACCAAGGATTTGCTTTGCAGCACCCAAATCCTTCATCGTAAATGATTTAGCTAGTTTTCTTTTGAGCACATTTATATCCTGCATGTTAGAACCTGCAACAAGTATGTCATCCACATACAATAACAAGATAATATATCCTCCGTTATCTAGCCTCTTGAAATAAACATAGTGGTCAGAATGACATCTATCATAACCTTGTTCTGTCATAAACTTATCAAACTTTAAATACCACTACCTTGGAGCTTGCGTCAGGCCATACAAGCTATTCTTCAACCTACAAACCAAATTCTCTTTCCCTTTGACCTCATACCCTTGTGGCTGCTGCATATAAATCTCTTCCTCCAAATCCCCATGGAGAAAGGCTATTTTCACATCTAATTGTTCAAGATGCAAATATTCTACCACCACTAGACTTAAAATAGTTCTAATTGAAGTCATTTTAACAATAGGAGAAAATATATCATCAAATTCTATACCTTTCTTTTGTGCAAACCCCTTTACAACAAGTCTAGCCTTGTACCACTTCTTTCCTCCATCTTCTTCCTTCAACCTATAAACCCATTTATTCTGCAATACCCTTTTTCTGCAGGCAACTTAACCAGATCCCAAGTTTGGTTTCTTACCAATGAGTCCATCTCCTCATCCATGCCTTGCTCCCACTTCTTTCTAGTTTCTACCTGCATTGCTTCTTCAAAACATTCGAGTTCACCATAATCAGTTGTCAATAAATAATACAGTGAAGGAGAGAATCGTTCAGGGGGTCTACTTAACCTGGTATGCTTTCTTACAGTTGTAGGAGTTTTAGGTACCTGCTGCTGCTCTTGATTTTCTGGTGCTTTTAGAACTTCATTTTCTTTGATTTCATCAAGCACTGTGTACTCTGTGTTTTCCTTTTCTTCTTTCTTTCCCTGCAACTAATATTTGTACATGACCTTTTCATTGAATACTACATCTCTACTCCTAATGATTTTGCGATTTTTAAGATCCCATAAACGATAGCCAAAATCATCAACCCTGTATCCAATAAAGGTACATTTCTTGGATTTAGCCTCAAGATTTGTTCTATCATCTTTATCAATATGGACAAATGCTTCACAACCAAGAGTTCTCAGAAATGAGTATTTTACCTATTTACCTGTCCATGCTTCCTCTAGAATGCCACCATCCAAAGCACTTGAAGGCCCTCTGTTTATTAAATAAACAGAAGTGTTTACAACATCAGCCCAAAACTGTAAGGGCAACCATGCATGCAATCTCATACACCTTGCATGCTCCATGATCATTTTGTTCATCCTTTCTGACACATCATTTTCTTGGGGTGTTCCAGGGACTGTCTTCTCTCTACGAATCCCATTGTGTGAACAGTAACTGTCAAACTCCTTGCTGCAGTACTCGCCTCCATTATTAGATCTGAGACATTTCAACCTTTTTCCTGTCTCATTCTCAGCCAAAGCTTTCCACTTCTTAAAAGTATCAAACACATCAGATTTATTTCTAATGGAATAAACCCAAGTTTTTCTAGTTGCATCATTAATAAAAGTAACATAATAATGAGAGCCACCAAGAGATTGTACCTAAGCTGGTCCCCATACATCTGTATGGACAAGCTCTAACTTTTCACTCTTCTTTTGTTTCCCAACCCTGAGAAATCTAACTCTCTTCCATTTTCCATAAACACAGTTCTCACAAAATTCCAAACTTACCTGCTTCAGATTTGGAAGCAGTTTCCTTGAGTGGAGAATCTACATCCCCTTCTCACTCAAGTGGCCAAGCCTATGATGCCACAATGCTGCACCTGTTTCTATGGAAGCTACAGAAATAGAATAATCAGTATTATGAGAACATAAATATAACGTACCTATCCTATCTCCTTTTGAAATTACCACTGATCCTTTAGTGACCTTCCACGACGTTTCTCCAAACATAGACAAACAACCATGATCTCCCAACTCCCATGTTGACATCAGATTTCTTTTCATAGCAGGAATGTGCCTTACATCCTTTAGCAACCAGTCATTTCCATTATTTAGCTTAATCCGTACCTTAACCTTTCCAACAATTTTACATGGTTCATCATCCCCCAATAATACATGCCCAAAATCACCTTTAACATAATCATAAAAGAATTTCCTATGGGGTGTAGCATGACATGAAGCCCCTGAATCTACTACCCAATAATCACTAGTATTATCTAATGCAAGAATCAAAGCATCTTGTAACACATCACCTGCTACATTAGCTTCCTGGGTAGTCTCTTGCTACCTCTCACCTTTCTTCTTTGGTGCTCTATAGTCTTTCTTTAGGTGTCCTTTCTTACCATAGTTCTAGCACTCTATCTTTCCGAATCTGGACTTGGATCTTCCGTTTTTCGACTTGTCATGATTTCCTGGGATCCTTCCTCTCTTTTTTTGTCTCCCTCTGCTCTCCATGGTCAATGCATTACTTGATGTCTCACCTGTGTTTTTTCTTCACATTTCCTCGCTAAGAATAACACCAACAACATTACAGCCATGACCAAGCTATTCCAGCTTTCTTGCAATGAGCACAAGATTAGAAGAGCCCGAGTGTACAGTACTCCTGGGTTACAATCACAACTGAATAATATCTCTGTATCTGGAAGATTAGGCTCCACAACCAACACTGTTGAGAATAATCACATAGAACAATGAATCCAAAAAGTTGGAAGATCCCTAAGCATCTCTCTGGCTTGTGTCTTTATAGGAAGACTTTTCAGTCAAAGGAGCAGTTAAATAAAGAATCATTTGATTTCTTTATTTAATCCTTTTATTTAATTTAGGCACTTTTATGTTTTAACATAGGAACTTTTACCTAGTTCCTATTTGGACTCTTGTAGGTATTATATTATTTAATTATCTTTAAATAATAATAATAATAATAATGGAGGGAGCCTTTCTTTGAATCTTATACTATTAATATTATTACTATGCTTACTCTTTATACATGTCATGTATAAAATATATACTTATATCTATAATTTGTTAACATTTATATTTAGGTATCATATAACATGATCCCTAAACTTAGGTCACTCTATTCATTAAGGCCTTCAGGTAGGTGGTTAGGTCTACTAGGCTAGGCAACTCTAAACATCCTTGTATGCTGGATTCCCTCATATAACATGGTAGTTCTTCAGTACTTGATGAGATAGAGAAATTTTCATTTTCATTTAATCAGTTATAAATAAGTCAGATGAGATCAATATTTTACTTGAGTCGTTTGTACTTGACATAATTAATTATTTTTCAGTAACTCCTAGCACTTATCTAGAGGCCATACTCAACGCTAAAAACAAGGAGTTACAACTTGGTGCAATTCCATAGCTCCTCGCTCAACACTAATGCTAGGATGTACTTGTAGGATACACATAAGGATACAATGGCCAAGGATCTGATGTTTGAGAGCTTATGCTCAACATCAAATTAGAAAGCTCCAGGGATTATGCCTGACACTTCCAATTATCTTTTCATGTGCTTTAGAGATTCCTTCTCAACACAAATGTTTTCATAATTCATGTGTTCTAGAGCTCCTCACTCAACACAAAAAAACACTCATGTTCTCCAAAGCTTATTGATCAACACAACATAAGCACCCATGTGCTCCAGAGCTTCTCGCTCACCACAAACATTCAAATACTGATGTTCTCTAGATGTCCTTTCTCAACAAAATACATCTCATCAATCATGTGCTTCAAGGTCCACGCCCAACACATAAAAATCATACATAAAACATATGTAACTGGATTACGCCCAATATATCAACAATTATCATGTTCATATGGAGTGGGGTTCTAGACCCAATATACCAAAATAAAACATCAAAGTAACATCATAATCAATGGGGCCCATTCCCATAAATGTTAGGTAAAAATTTGATATATTACATCCCTTTGTGCTTAGAATAACACCATCCCTGGTGTTCTAGGGACTCGCAATGAAATCATGAAATAAGGTGGGGTAAGGCTTTCTCATGGTGGCTTGATTCTCCCAAGTATCCTCATCAACCTCAGAGTGCTTCCATTGCACTTTCAACTAGACTATGGTGCACTTCTTGAGATGCACCTCTCTCTTGTCCAATATATGAAGAGGTTTAGGGGAAAACTCCCCTTTAGGTTCCTCCTGTAATAAGGACCAATCAATCACTTCTTTAGTATCATACACATATTTCTTTAATAAAGATGCATGGAAAACGTTATAGACTCTTATGTGAGCGGGTAACGCTACTTCATATGCCACTGGCCCTCTTTTGGCCAGTATCTCAAAGGGTCAACAAAATATAGGTGCTAACTTACCGCACCTTCCCAAGCTCAATGAGCTTTGTTTTTCTTTTACTTTCAAGTAGACATGGTCGCCTATTTGATAATATTTATCTTTTCTTTTCTTCTCCAGGTATCTTTTATGGATGTTTTATGCTTCTTTAGGATTCACATGGACCTTGGCAACAAATTGTGCCAAGTCCTTTAATAAGTCAGGTCGTAACATGAGCCGATCCACCGGGCTATCCCAAGTAACCGGTGTTCCACACTTCCATTCACAAAGTACCTCAAAGGGACTCATCTTGGTGGAAGTTTAGTATCCGTTGTTATATGAAAACTATGCAAGATGTTGGTAATCTTCCCACTTGGTTGGGATGTTCATGACATGCCTTCTAATCATGTCCTCTACAATCTGCTTTACCCTTTTTGTCTTTCCATCTGTCTACGGGTGGTAAGCAATACTAAAGTTCAACTACGTCTCTAATCTGGAGAATAAGGATCTCTAAAAGTTCCTGGTAAAATTAGTATCTCGATCCAAGATGATTTCCTTGGGTATCCCGTGCAATCTAAATATCTCCTTCAAGAAGATATCGACAATGTTTACTTCCTTGTAGGCTGACTTCACTGGAATGAAGTGTGTTTATTTTGACAATTTTTCAACTACTATAATGATAAAATAATTTTTTTTCTTACTCTTAGTTAGACCTATGATAAAATCCATAGTAATGATCTTTCACTTCCATTCTGGAATGGGTAATGGCTGCAGGAACCCTAAAGGATACTGGTGCTAAGCTTTGACCGGCTAACATTCCTGACATTTTGTGATAAAAAATGCTATGTCAGGATTTACTTAGGCTAGAAAAAGTGTCTCTTAACTACAGATATCATATTTTGATATCCCGAATGCCCCGAGAAGGGTGTCCAATGAAATTCAATGAGGATGTTGGACTGGATGTCCCCTCCTTCCTGAACGTACAATCTCTCGTTGGTACATAGCGATGCTATTTTGTCTACCTTGTAATCTTTTTGTTGTTGAAACAACTCATCCTCTTGGACCTTCTTGAGGATTTTCACATAGAAAGGGTCAACTCCATTGGCCATTCTAATCCTCTCATGTAAATACAAATCAGTTTGACTTAAAGTCACCTCATATATCATATGATTTCGTCGGCTCAAAGCATCAGTAATATTGTTCTCTCTTCCCTTTATATGATCTAGCTCGAAATGATACTCACTAAGGAAATCCAACCATCTGGATTTCCTGGCATTCAGATCCGATTGCTCAAATAAATATTTAAGACTTGTATTTTCTTTCTTCAGAAGGAATTTCCTTCTCATGAGGTAGTACCTTCACATCTTCAAGGCATGGATGATGGACGCTAACTAAAGATAATGTGTGGGATAGTTCTGCTCATGTTCTTTTCATTTTCATGATTCATAATAGACCGTGTAATCGTTCTGCAAGAGGAATACTTTGATTCCTTCCTTGCTTGCATCCATCCAAACGAACGAAATCCCCATCGAGATCAACAATTCGTAGTATCGATGTGGTTGTCAAAAGATGTTTAAGCTTTTGAAAGATTTCCTCACACTTGGTCATCCATAAGAACTTATTTGCCTTCTTTTAGAAAGCGGTCATGGGACAAGCTATCCTCGAGAAGTTCTCAATGAACTTTTGGTAATAACCGCCTAATCCCAAAAAGGATCTAATGTCAGTGACACTAGTAGGGGTATTAAAAAATTCTATGGCGTTAATATTTTCCAGGTCCATAGCTATCCCTGTCTCGGAGATGACGTGACCCAAGTACTGTATCTGTGGTTTCTAAAAGTAACATTTACTAAACATGGCATAGAGCTAGTGTTCTCCTAACACCTGTAGCACTATGCAGAAGTGTTCCTTGTGATCCTCTTTAATCTTAGAGTAAACTAGGATTTCGTTTATAAATACCAAAAAACAATTATCCAGGTATTTACTAAATAAACTTTTCATCATACACATAAAGTTCGCAGGTGCATTGTTCAACCCAAACGAAATTACTACAAACTTGTAGTGGTCGTACCTTGTACGAAAGGAGGTTTTGTGAATATCCTCTTTGAAAATCCATACTTGATGGTACCTAGATTGCAATCTGATCTTCAAAAATATCTTGGCCCCTTTTACTTGATCAAACAAGTCATCGATCCTAGGGAGTGGGTATCAGTTCTTGATAGTCATCTTATTAAGATGATTGTAATCAACGCACATCCACATCGTACCAACCTTATTCTTTATGAAAAGTATCAGTGCTCCCTAAAGGGACACACTTGGTCGGATATATCCTTTCTCAATCAACTCCTGCAACTGCAGTTTTAGTTGCACTAAATCTGCTACACTCATGCGGTAAGGGTATTTTGACTCTGAAACTAATCCTTGTATCAGTTCTATGGAAAATTCTAGGTGACGTTTCGATGGTAATTCTGGTATTTCCTCAGTAAATACGTCCTTGAAGTATACAATAAATGGAAATTCCTCTATGTGTTGTCCTATTTCAGCTTCTATGTCTTGGATGTTTACTGCAAACAATTTGCATCCTTTCCTAATGAACTTCTTTGCTTGTAAAGAAGATATGTGTGTTACGGAAACTTTCTTAGGTATGCCTTAAATATTCACTTGATTTCCTTAGCTATTTGTACACAAGATTGACTTGTGTAAGAAATCAAGCATGACATGGTTTTGTTTCATCCAGTCCATGTCGATAAGTACATCATACGATCCTAAGGGTAGGATATTCAGGTTTACCTCACAATATTTAAATATTTGTGAAACTTTTTGTTTCATACCTTTGGCTAATTGCACAACCAAAGGTTTATCATGTTTGACTTTTCCTAGTTTACATACATCAAGAATTTTAGGTGATACAGAGTCTCCCGCAAACACCGGGGTCAATAAATATTAAAATAGGCGTGCTTACGATCTTACCTTCTATCTCAACCATGGTATCCTGATGATCTTCCTTTCGGCCATCCAAGGCTGCATATATCCGCGGTGTTCCAACTATGTCCTCTACCGCTGGTTCTTCTTGTAAGTTGTACAAGACCCCATTTGTCTTGTTCTTAGAGTCTAAGGAATAGTGCGGCCATTGGCATTTCTAGTATTTAATTTGCAGCGGGGAAACAGTGGCTCCCCCATTTGCTGCTGGCTTGTTAGGATTTGGAGTTGTTACATATGGATTTGTACCTGTTCTATTGAAGTTCTTATTGGTTGGAAAATTGATGTTCTATTTTATGTACGGTGGTGGGTTTAACCTGGTTTGTGGTTGTCTGAAAAGGTCCTAGGCCTATCTCTACTTTTGTTAATGTTCTCTTGCCTCAGCTATCCATGCTCATAGAAAATCCTATCTTTGTGTAAGGTGGTGTCAAATTTTTTAGGCAACAAAAATTCAATCCTTTCTCGAAAGTTGGGAGGAATACATCCTAAAAAGTATTGTATTTTTACTTTCTCTCCCTTGATGTATGGTACATAATGCAATAGATCAAAGAATATGTTAATAAAAGAATCCATAGTCAAGGATTCCATACGCAACATGTGAAACTCTTTCACTTTTCCATCGAAGAACCTTTCTGACATATATTTCTCTTGAAAGATTGTGCAAAGCTTAATCCATCATATTTATCTTCACTCATCTTTCTTGGTATGCTTCAAGTCTCTCCACCATCTATATGCTTTTCCATTTAAATTATAGATGGATAGACGGGATTTCATTTCTCTAGAGTAGTTATGAACTCCGAAATATTTTCTCATACCTAAAATCCATTCCTCCTCTAACTCCCGTGTGTTCATATCTCCTTCATCGGTTGGGGATTTTATTTTTGGCAACTCTCCCTAGAGATTGTCATCATTTCTTAGTTTCTTTCTGCATGGAGAAAGAGAATCATCACTAGAAAGACTTTGATAATATCCTTCTAGAGTTTCAGGGGTATGTTCTTCTTTTCCTTCTTCTCTTAGGTTTCTGACTCGTTTATGATTAAATTATTTCTTGAACATGTTTGTGGAATGAGTGGGTTTTCCCTACGGGATTCCTTCTATCATATTTCACAGAATGCTTCATTAATTTCATGTTGTTCCTTTCTTTCATTCATATTATCACCTCTGAAACTCTACAAGTCTATTTTGAGACTTTGTATGGTTTTCATTATGTCATAATTTAGTTCCACTACCAGTTCTGCTTCCTAGGTGGGGATATTCAAGTTACCTTTCTAGATTTTTTCCTCTTCAGTGTTCATGATCTGAACTGTTCTTATAAAATCCTGAAATTGCAAATTTTTAATAACTGGGAAAATTTTTGTTAGTTAACAAAATTTGAAATCATAGAGTATTTCCCTTGCAATGAATGTTTGGTACGCCCATTAGGTCTTTTAGTGTTGAAAATAGGCTCTGATACCACTTGTAATTCCCCCAAAATTTGAAAAACAAAATTTATTAGGCTAGTCATTTACTTCCTGAACTGGACATTATTTAAACTTGTGCGGAATGTGTCCTAATTTGTCTACTATGTTTTTTTTTCGTAAGTTGTTCTTACTTCCTATTTGAGTTTTCCAGATGTGGTTATTAGTGTAGTGCTATGTTGTCGTGCTATTGCTTAATATCTGAATTATATGGCTATGCATTTATATGTATGTGTGTTATTTCAATTTCTTAATCATTGTTTATAAAGTTCAATTATTGTTTTATGAATAATTCTGACTTGACTTGTATTATAAAGGGGTGGAGTGGTGTGACTTATTTCCCTTGTAAACACACCTGGAAGGTAACTATTTTTAACTTGCCACTATAAGGCTTACTTAGTTCTCATGTAACTAATTCATTTATTTCCTTGTCGCGTGCAGGTGCACTTTTGACGATGGAAACTGACTATAAAAAGTGGATCAAGACACACAGCTTCGATATGTCACTAGCACTTAGTTTGGATGACGACGAACTTACAATTGTATCCTAGTGACTATTATTACGGTAAGTAGTTGATATTTTTGCAAGCCTAGGTGTTTACTAGACTATGTTGTACAGGTTACTATTATTTTTTTTATGGTCTTATGACCTTGATTTATTTACTCCTAGACTTTAATATTTACATGGTATACAATGTCTTGTGTTTATCATACTATAACATGGTTCTTTGTTTATATAAATATTTGTCTAAAAGCTTGAAAACATAACACTAACCATTCATTCCCTATTACATATGCCATGTACTATGGCTATACCCTAAGTATTCGATATGCATATTGGTGTTTATATGTTACATGGGGTTTAAACGTTGCTTAGCATTGGAAGTTGGCATGAACTATATACTTTGGGTTTTGATTTGTGATAATGGGGGTGAGGGTGGTGAATTAAATGCGCATGGGAAAATGTGGGTCTCAATCTTAGGGCTTGTACTAGCATGATGGGTTGTTTCATTAGTAATAGGGCTGCATGAGCTCTGCCTCTAGTCTGGTCTGTGGCATGGAGCTTTGAAGGTTGGATTATTTGGAAGGTATACCTTCCAATCTGGTTTAACAATGTTGTAATGTTGTTTAGTTTGGGGTTTATTGCCTTCCGGTCAGGACTAATGCATTTATTTTTTGGTACAACGAATGCTTTGTTAGTATTGGTGGTGATGGTGAATACTTATAGGCTATGCGATTTGTGAATATGTATTATGTTTTGGTAATGGTGATATCACCGTTGCTTGCAATTGTGCATGGCCTTGGATATATGATTGTGTAAACTCTTATTTTTGTTTATAATGGTTATTTGTACAGCATTTACATACTATGTGTATTTATGTTTATGGTTTTTAGTCTGGCATTATCTTGACTCTTTGTGGTCTTTTAATTCTTGTTTAAATATTTATATGGATTGTTAGCATCGTTATTTTGTCCTTTGGAGCCATGCCATAGATGGCAATGGCATTCCCTCAATTTAGAGATGGGACTATGTAATAGATGAATGAACACTAGTGGAAAATGAGAGATTAGTGACAAAAAAATGACCAAAATCTGCATATCAATGACCACTTTTGGTTTGGCGATCGCTGGTCGCTAATTTGCGGTCTTTTATTACATGACCAAAATTGGTCATTTTTATTTTGGTCATTTATAGCTTGTCGGTTGGTCATTAATTTGGTCATATATTTGGTCATTAATTTGGTCATATATTTGAATCAATGACCAAATATATGACAACATTTGTGACCAAATTAATGACCACATGACAAGCTAGAATATGACCAAATTTGGTAACGTAATAAAAGACCATAAATTAGCCACCAAAACTGATTTTTGGTCATTGATATGCGAATTTTGGTCATTTTTCTGGTCATTTATATGTCATTGTTTGGCCGCATATCTCTCAATTATTGGTCATTTTATTTGCGAATTTTGGTCATTAATCTCATTTACTGGTCACTAATTTAGTCATTTTTAGTCGCTTTATGTATGGTCATTATATTTTAGTAGTTTTAATGGTATCCATTATTAATCAATATAAATTTTTAATTTGATATTACGTTTAAATTAAAAAAAGAATCATACATTTATTCTCATCTAATACACATGCGAATTATGGAATGTCACATTATAATTAATTACAACACTTGTAAATAATATCTAATACACATGTAAATCATGCAAGGTCACATTAATTAGTTAATAATTACAACATTGGTACATAATATAAAGTACAACCATATACATAAGTTTTAAACCACAAATTATATTATATGAAATGTCAAAAGTATTACAATAAATATGAGTTTTCTCAAAAACACATATTAATTTCCATATAACTTTACAGGAAAATCATCACTTTTCAAAATATTACAATGGCTAAACCATCATACTTGCACTTGGTTGCAAAACCATACTTAGATCCCACATCAACAGCTTCAAAACCATACTTAGATCCCACGTCAACAGCTTCAAAACCACACTTAACAGCTTGAAAGCCTCAACATCAGGGTCTTCATACTGAATGACAAATCCTCAGTAGCAGGCTCTTCATACTCAATGGCCCACTTATAAGTTAAGCTCACTCCTAAAAAATTCAATAAAAAAATATCACTTGTAAAATAGAAAAACAATGAACTGTAAATTAGAAAAACAATGAAGCAAATTATTTATCTTGTTCAACAGCATTAACAATAACCAAGATCATGTGCAAAATAGGAAAATCTAATCTAACAAATTCAATTTAAGAACTGGTTAAAATTAAACTTGAATGGCTAAATCTGCAACTATTTAGTACCTAAGAAAAGTAA
This sequence comes from Pseudotsuga menziesii, assembly GCA_001517045.1. NCBI lineage: Eukaryota > Viridiplantae > Streptophyta > Pinopsida > Pinales > Pinaceae > Pseudotsuga > Pseudotsuga menziesii. The sequence goes on from LPNX010481482.1 coordinate 462,060, forward strand.
AACTCAGCTCTAAACCAGGAAATGGATTTCAATAGGAAATATAATCAAGGAATCCACAAAACAATTATGCTCAACTGCACAGGTAGAAACCTATATACATAGTGCAATCTGTGAAGGAGTTCACCCCTATATGTCATGTGGTTAATGAATGACATGACAACTATGGAAACTGATGAATGATTTAAGAAAGTCTCAAATCCAACGCCTTAGTGAAAAAATGGGTGCATACCTCCTATGCCTTAGTGAGTACGTGTTGGTGCAGACCTCCTATGCCTTAGTGAAAAAATGGGTGCATAACAAGCATATAGGTATGTATTTCTGAGCCCCCAATCTTTGCTATCTAATAATAAAAAATCCACAGATAGGCAAAGAGTTCAAATCTTGGGGGTCACACTGATCCTAGAGTTCCTTGAGGATGTAGGCAGGGTACTACTGTAAAATTCAAGTAGATAATTTGAACTTAATTAAATCTCCGTATATCTATCTTAACCCTGAATCATCATTGCTTAGCATGGAGTTATATGGATCTATGATTTATTTTGACACAGATTTTTCTTATAATTTGATTTTTTTCAATTTAACTTTTAATGTTAAGTAAGGAATGCGTCAATATTACTGAAAACAAATTAAATTACCTTTTCCTTTGTAATTAATTAATTTATATCAATTAATGACTGCAAGGTTTATCACATTTACTTATTTACTTAAAGTACCAAGAAAATTAATTTTGATCTAACACGAATCGATTAACAAATAGAATCCTGAATTGGGTTAATTCTTGACTACATCTTTGTCAGATATGAAATGAAAGCAGCACTATACCCTATGTTGCACAGGTTGGGTGTTGGTGCATGTATAACTGCATCAAGGGTTAAAGCTTTTAAACTATGAACAAACTAGTGCAACACTGAGTATAATTAGAGTCTAGATAGAATCTATGAAACTATCACTAGACACAAAACCTAGCGCTAATAGCAAATTAGTTTTCTTTTAGCAACTTGTATAAACCATCTATAGCATGATCAATACGACAGTAAATGAGTTGACATGTCAGACAAATAATAAAACTTCAAGGAAATCTTGGGCTCTCCCTTGAAGTTAGGACCTTTCTTACCAAATGAATAAAATAAAGAACACACCCATAAAACTAAAAAAAAATAACCACAAAATAGGAAAATGAACAATGAAACGAGGATAATACAATACAATATGATTTGTCGACAAGACTTGCAAACTTAACTATTCATTGAAAAAATAGAGTACCTGTGACTTTGCAACATCAACAACTTTAGCATGTCCCTTCAGTTCTTCCATTTCCCTACAATCCTCTTCAGCTTTTTTAATATGATTTACAGCTGCAAACAAAAGATGTCCCACAAGAAGGACAATTACAAATATGCTGAGAGATGTTCCGATGGCTTAAAATGGTAGCTTTGGGTTATCTGAGAATCTGTAATAGCCACAAATAATAGGTCTTAAGAAAATCTTAAGACTTAGCAATTCTACCTTATCAAAAGCAACAAGGACTTCGTATTTTTCCTTGTCAAAAGGAAACAACCGATAGTACATTGAAATTAAACCAAGTAGATACCTTGGGTCAAATTCAATATTCAAAGAAGGATTCAAAAGCCAACCCCATTAAAATGATTTGAAGGAACTCAAATTCAGGGACAATCTGACTTCCTCACAAACATATCATGCAAAAATTCACAAGAAATGTCATCTGATAAAACTCCTTACAAACCATTGACTATTAAAAATTCCTCCTAAACCCTAAACCAGCCTCAAGGTCCTCCTTGAAGGATGCACGTTTGAGATCCACATAATTGGTGAAATAACTTGTGAGAAGATTGTTCATTTTGTTGAACTGTTCAGATATCAATTATCATATTAGTCAAATATGTTTAGTGTTCTGAATAATGGTAAGAAGCAAAACCACAGAAAACACTACATTAAAATACTGATGCAACCAAAAAAGAAATTCGTAATACACTAAAAACGAATTATGATTTACCTGTGGCAATAATAAGAAAAGTGAGTATGATCAAGATTGTAACCCTTGATTGTTGTCAATTGCAACTTTGTACTTGGTTATTCTTTCTAACTGCAACGGCACAGAGTAATGCTTAATCAAATGGAGTTGCAGTAGTGTTTTATTTGTCTGAAAATATTGTGCAATTTCCAGCCTATATGAAAACTGGGTTGGGCATTAAACACTAAAAATTTTGACATTGAAACCGAGAGGGATGAGAACTCAGAGAGCTTTCAAACCCATATGAAATTTTACAATATGCAGCAAAACATGGCAAATAGACATGGAAAATAGTTTCCAAGATGATATTTACAATGGTAATGATATTTCAGAAGTTAGTGTGAGCATGTAAAAAATGAGCAATAAAAGGAAATCAAGTAATGTGTCAATATAATTCAAATTCATTATTTACAAATGACGAAGAAAAAAGGATTATAGTGAAACTGTGTTCCAATCATCTATTGGTTAAGATTAAGATAAATGAGGATCCGGGAATGTCTTGAGCAAAACGTACTTGTGATAATAACCCAGACATTTGTGTGAAACACTTAAGTTGTGGTGACCACAAAGATGGCTTGCAGAACATTGGTAATGCTACAGTGATTTTTCAGAGATTGAGCATTACAAAAAATTGAGTACAAATGTGAGGTCGGTGACCTCCAATAAAGAAGTGTTTCTTTCCAATAGGTTGAAGTCCAGTAACAACCATTCAAGGAAAACAATCAAGGATTGATGAATGTTGAATGCATGAGACTTCAAAGAAAGAGAATCAGTTCTAATTATGAGATGCAGAAGAATTTTTCAATGAGCTCCAGTGGAATTATGGTTTGAAAATCAGCATCAGTGACAAAGATGAAGACATCACCAATGGAAGATTATGATGCCCAACACTTAAGCAAGAACACTCAATCATATCTAGCTTGTGGTCTATTTTCTTTCACTGACTTAAACATGTGAACCTTGAAAGTCTCATTATTATTATGTGATAAACTTTATGAAGTGGGTGGCGAGTTTATGAAGGGGTTATGAAGTCATCATTAGATAATCCTAGTTAATAAGTAACTTGGATCATTAGATGAATGGTCATGATTCCCAACCATCTGCTACTTGGATCTATGTGTATAAAGCAGCCCTCATATTGAATTGAGCTATCATTTCAAGTTGAGGCATTCTCATTGTATACTGTGTGCCATACCTCCATCTCTGTTATCCATGTGTGTAGATTTACAGACACAGACTACAACACATGAGTTGGAATAAGAGCCTCAAGATGATTCCTTCGTTCGCTGTATGATATTTATGATTTTTTTCTCTTAATTATAAAAGTTGTGTGCACACTATTTCTAGATTAAATTTTTTAACATTTCTAGAATAAATTTTTTAACAATCGTTCCAAACTTATATCTTTGAGTGGATCCACTCCCAAAACTGTTCACTTTTATCTCTACAAAATTCCCATTTGGTTTTATTAAGATAGTCACTTGGGGTCACCAAACTAGAATGCTTTTTTCTTTTGTAGAATCAACTACCAAGCTCGTATACAGATTACCAACAACAAATATTTAATTGCTAGTCACCATTTATGAAAAACATCAATTATATATGGAGGTAACTAAATAAAGCTAGCTGTGTTTTATCAATTTGTCTCTTATTTGCAAGTTGAATGTTTTCATTTAAATTTTACTTTCAATCAAATCTTGATTTCAGATATGCATAGATCATCTATAAATTTCCTTGTTTATGCAAATTTTATAGATTGAAACTACATGTTTGTGTCCACTGTTCTTGATTTATCGGATGGTTAAGCATGAAACTCAGTTACAACTCAAGTAAAACCATAGCAAACAACTAGCCACAATATATTTTGGATTATTTACAAACAGAACTACTATACCTTTTTGAAGGCGGCAAAATCTTCCAGCTTAACAGATGGTAATTTCTGAAGGCATCACGAAGGTGAACCTGATGCCCACTTAAAAGGGAGATGATTCTCTACAGAGATGAAAATCAATAACAGTTGAACAAATGGAAAAAGGTTAGAAAAAACAAGATAAAGAACAACATATTTAATTAATTCATATAACTATACTTTTCGATATACATGAATAATCATAGAGTATTGTTCAGTCGTCCTCATTCCTCAAACATTTAATTGGAAAAGGAAAGATTTTAGTTATTTAACCTCAGCAGTACTGTTTGTCATATAATTACTAGAGCCAGCTGGCAATACGGCCCATCCAATTTGTAAGGTATCTCCTCTGTCGCTGACATTCAGAATGTTAACCTTTGTTTGCTTCATGTTTGCAAAAATATATATCCATAAATTGTCACTCTTGAAAACATGAAATGAATAATCTATGAATTCCTTCTAAACAGTAAAATTTTGAAACTGTCAACAAGTATTAAGGATTTTTTGACTGCTGAAAACAATCATTTAACAATCTTTTCACTTCATTGGCAGGGTTTATGTTTCACCTGATAAACAACAACTTCTAGCTCCCGTGGCATATCCTTTTTGAATTCAGTCGCAAGGGACCTGAAATCCTTGGGATTAATGGTCAGAGACATATATAGTTATTTTCCTCCAATTTCCTGATACACTTCTGAATGGTCAGAAACCGAGAATCAATCTCACCTCAATAATGACCATTCACAAATTCTTTGAAGTGCAAACTAGATACAACAGTCTACAGCTTTTCCAGAGCCACATATATGTTTTCATGAGAATGCCAAGGTTGGAATCTTTATGAAAGGACCATGTAGGAGATACCTTTGGCCTTCAGTTGTGTCCTCCCATGACATAAAAATAAAAATACAGGTTATTTGAAATGGTTGATTAATTTTCAAGCTGAAACTAGTGCGATGAAATGGATGCTCTAAGATATGATAACAGGAAGATATCAATTATATACACAAAAGTTTAAAATCTCAGTTCAGAACAAATCATACCAATGGAGACAGCTGCATACAAACATGATGCAAAGCATGTCAAGGTCAAAAAGGATTCACATATATGTGAACATGCTAGCAGAGAATTATGCTAATATCCTAGAGAATCACAAATGCCCATAAATGATTACGCAAACAAAAATAATACTTGGAGATAAACATAATTGTTTAATTTTGTTGAATTTTGATCTTAATTGCAGAATTATGGTAGTGCTTGAAAAATTGAATAATCATAAGTATTAGCATTCACACATGAGACACAGAATTTACCCTAGGGAAACCCTCTACAACATGAGGGAGAAAACCCCAGTAATTTGAGTACTATCTATGGCTCGTCCAGTGCAAGGATCTCCAGTAAGGTTCCATGGAGTTTTCCATGTATTATAAGCTATACCGATGCTCCATTTCTGAGAAAGTGACTTTAATACAATAACTATGAGCAAGGAAAAAGAAATGAATTGATCAACAGAAAAAGGTATTGATAAAATCTTGATAAAAAACAAAGGACAAAAGAATTATTGTAGCTCATGGTACCTTTTTTTTAAATATATTCCGCAGTTACCTTCTTTTGGGTCCGTCAGGGCTGCTGCTTGAGCTTGCAGAAACGAAGTGACACACCAAGAAATGCTTAGAAAAGGGAAGAGACTCCAAATTGGGGATGAGATTTGAAGCTTAACCATTGATGGTCGGGTTTGCTACTTGCACACGCTAGCCGCTTGGATGATACAGACACGGATTGGTGTTTTGGGAATTGGTAACAGAGGCCCAATTACGGTCACCACCAGACCTATGAACCTCCTGAACATGCAACTTCCGCAACCTAGGACACAACGTGAACATGTGGACAACACACAAAAAAATCCCTAGCCCTAGAAACCAGAAACCAGGGATCAGGAAGAAGACACGCGAAGAAATTCAGTTGGCTAAATAGACGACGAAATGAACAGTGGTTTTCCAAAGAACTTCAGAGAAAAATGCCTTACGAAGTAACAAGCAGCATATAATGAGTTACTCAAGCCTTTAAGTAGGCTTCTTCACATGCTAATACTATGGGTTGCCCAAAACCATGGCCCCATAAACCACCAACCATAAACCCATTTGACCAAATCAAGGTTATCTCCATCACTCTTGAACCAAATCAAGCTTAACCTAACATACCATGCCACATAAAAGATATGATGCAGTCTACCTATTTGTTAACAATATTGTTCTACAATACTATATGGACAAGTTTGCAAGTTTGAGATTTGAATTTGAGCCTACAAGCAAATATTCATCAAAATCTTCAATGTTCCAAAAATCCAAAAATACCTTCCCTAGAGCTAAAATTTCTCCGGCATCTACCTATATGTTCTATTTGCTTTAACATACAATCATAGTATCATAACCCCATACAATCAACCTTAAAGCATATCACTTAGATTGCACTCACCTCATGACTCTCCTCAAATATTGCCATCTTCTTGAAGCTTTTTTGACACATCTAAAATTATACGACCCTTTTATATTCCTCCCAGCACCTCATCCCAAATCCAAAATCCATAATTCCCAGTTCCCTACACAACTGTCACTTCCAATGTTAAGAGAAATTCCAATGTTAGCACTCCTGATTTATCGGATTCAAACATGTTTCGGACCATAATTTTCTTCTTTAATATATTTAGATATTGTCTGCAAATAATGGGCCAGAAATTTTGAGGTCATGAAGAACCAATTGCTTTGAAAATTTTAACTGATCATGATGGCTTAGGGCCACTTCCTATTGCTCGTCAAATTAAGAATTTTTCCCCTTTTTCGTTTCTTTTAAATTGAGTTGAATCAAACTTGACACAAAATGGGTGCTCTTTTATCATTTTCAAGAGTTGCTGATGATTCTTTTGGAAACCCTGAAAGTATAATATTACTAAAAGGCTGCAATTTGCATCCCTTCAAAGAGTACTTACCAAGCCATCTTTGCATCAAAATAGCCTCCCCCTACATACCCATTCAAACAGGGCAAGTGTAAGCAATCTGGGATGTGGGGGTTTCCTTAAATACCAACCTCTTTGCCTAGTTCATTCTATACATGTCCCTCCCAACTAAACCAAGGCTTTATAAAACAGGCTTACAGGTGGAAATTGCAGCTATTGCAAAAATCCAAAAGTTGGAGATGATTTTCTTTAAAGATATACTTTTTTTACTATAAATTTTAATTCAAGTGAAAATAGTTAGTAATTTAGACCACTCTATAGGAAAAAATATATCTATATACACAAAATCGCAATGTGTAATGTCAAATTGCTGAAAATGCCTTGCACCATGCTTTAATCAATAGGGGAAAGAGGAATTCTAAGTTGGCATTTATCAAATGGAACAGAATTCTCAACATATCTCTATCCAAAGTTCCAGAAAAGTATGGATTCTCAAATTTCATTACCACATTGAAATGACCCTCAGAGATATGGGTGATTGATTTTGGCATAACGTGGTTAAAAGCAGTTCTCGTGATTTTGTTACAAAAGTTGTGATATGTTTTCAACCCATTATGGGCTTCAATGAAGATAGAATTTATTTCAAAGATGAAATCTAACAGTAGTATTTTTATACAAAATGGGATCCTATAGATCCATAAGTAGTTCCATCACCAATACACTAATGATCGAGCAACTTTGAATTCCAGCAGCAACCACTAGCAACAACTATATCAATTGAAAAACCATCTTCTAGGAGCCAACAAGATTTAAATCTAATCCTATCTGGAATTAAAACATTCTGTATCCATATTTTTTAAAATGATTAAAAAAAAACCCTTTTACCAGTAACTACCAACACACTCTGTTCTCCTCTTTTAATACTACATCCTTCAATGCTTCCTTACATCTCTGTTATGATCCAAAAGATTACATATCGACCCCATTAAATAGGACACTTAATCTAACTACATCAGTATGTATAGATAATTATTATTATCCTTAACATCTTGTCCTTGTCTAAATTATACCTGCAGGCTATAGCCTATCATTACACATAATTGATATTGTCTTTAAGAGATGCTATACTACCTTCAAGCTAAAAATATATAGGTAATCTTGATGTGATTATATTCGTGCACTTATCCTCATGCATCTTATGCAGCATCAACTAACCACAATCAAGTTGTGACAGACAACTTTGTGGCAGTTTGCTCCGACAACGAGGCTCAACAGGGTAACTACTATCTAAAGGCAAGATTATGCCTTATGGGGAGTTTCCTTTATGGTTGAATGTTTCATTGTATTGTTTGCAAGGATGTAGCTCCATTTTATTTCACAACTTCTTAAAGAACATCTGGTCACGGGATCTGAATTGTCAAAAAGATACCTAGGCTATCAAGTAAAGGATATTTCTTTGGAATTGGCTTTCAGCACACCTTGACTGTCATTCATATGTTTTGCACAAGTGTTTCATACAATAAATAATAAAATATTATAATGTTAATAAAATTCATACTCTTCAAGAAACTAGGTTGATTTTATATTTATTCTTTGGGTGGCATTTTAATGAATGACATTTAACATGGACTTGGCCATCTGCATCAGTTTTTTGAGCTTCTTGACTTTCCCTTTGCTTTAAATTTAAGTTGCAGAGACATGATTTAGCGCTTTTTCTCAAGGGTTTGATTTCTTTTGTCATATGGATCTGTTTTAACAAAGGCTGTTGAGGCAGCCAAACTATGATTATCCTTAGATAGCCCTGAAGAATAAGGGTTTCCCTGTTTCTTTAGGCAGTTTAGTGTAGTCTTAGTTAAACAAAATTTGCAGTTAGTAATTTTTGCTTCCAATAGATAATAGACAATAGTCAATGGGTAAATCATAATAGATACTTTCCAAAGGTCGATTTGGAGTATGCTCCAAGTCACAATGACCATGATACAATGTTGTGAGGAATGGGGACCATGCTATGTTGTGAGGAGGACCTACTAAGCTACTACAAGAGTGTGAGTGCCTAATAAGCATAGAGTTATATTTTCTTTCAAGCCCTTCAAAAATGGGTGTGTAGACACTGCCATGGACAAGGGAAAGGAGACACATTGCCTAAAGAGTTTGTGGCTAACACTATTTACTTTGATAACATGTTGACCACTGGAAATGCTAGAAATCAAACCCAGAACCTCCCTTTGGCTGGAGGTTTCTACTACCATTGAGCTACATGCCCATTTATCATATACATCCTTAAACAATTATTCAGAAGCATCAAAGACAAATTTAATACCTTTCTTTGACAAGGGGTCTACCAAATACCTTGTTCTATGAGAAATTCTACATTTTACAAACTAATAAATCTATCCAAATCCGACTTAAAGACCATATTGCTGACACCAATGATGATCACCTTAACAAATATTCTATTGTTGAACATTCCCACAACTCCAAACACCTCATTTGTTTTGACCAAACCAATATTCTCACTTCTACCTCTCATTACTCTTCGTGCCTTGTCCGAAAAGCTCTTGAAATAGAAAAATACCCTAACAATTTCAATCGCGAGGATGGCTATAAGCTCAGTCATTCTTGGAAACCCTTAATCCATAATCTTAATCATTAACCCCCTCCTCCCATTTTCACTTTTTCCTTCATGTTTTATCCTCTATAGTTTCCCATATTCTTTCTCAATTGCCCCATCTCCTTAATAGGCTTCCTTAATAACCTTTTGGTTCTTTTTCCTCTTTTCCTCCCTCTTTCTCACATATAATCCTAATTGCTTATTCTTTCTCAACCCCCTTTTTCTCCATCCTCTAGCATTCCCTAATTTTCTTTCCTTTCTTGCCTCGGTTTCCAACCCCCACTTTTCATCTCAGATCCCCTTCCTCGCTTTCCAAGTTATTCTTGCCCAGTTGTAAATTATTTTATGTTTTCTTGTCTTATTCCTTCGATCCAGGATTATTTTTTAAGTTTATTGTTTCCCTCTTATCTCCTAATCTCGTCTCTTATCTAACTTTTTTTCTTAGGCCCAAGCTACCTTTAACCTCTTTGACCTTTTATACATATACATACTCTTATTTATACTTCCCATCTTGGGTCTATTTATTTATTTATATATTTTATTTTTTTATCTTTAACCTATCGTATTGATGATAATTATTTTAGATATTTTTATCTAACTCATTCTATTTATTTATTATTTCTATTAACCATATATTAACAGTTAAATTCTTTCATTCAGTTTTTATTAGATCTTTTGATGATAAATGAAGTGTCCATTCAAAAGGTTGAGATGCTTCTAAACTTTGACAATGCAATCCAGAAATCTTATATAATAATGATCACTCATAGTGAAAACCTGCATGCTCATATTCTTAAATAAATCAACCTAGAAGTATGGATTGCTATCTCCAATGCCTTCCCCTAGAAGCCACACTCCAGTTGAAACTTCCTAGACAATTTCCAAATCCCATGCCACACTCCAGTTGAAACTTCCTAGGCAATTTCCAAATCCCATGCCACCCTCCAGTTGAAACTTCCTAGGCAATTTCCAAATCCCATGCCCTAGAGAGTGGATCAACAACTCCTTAAAAAAGGAGGAACCATGTATAAGGGGGAAATGGCTCATGGCCTCAATATTAATTTTGTGGATTGCTATCTCCAATCCCTTCCCCTACAAGCCACACTCTAGTTGAAACTTCCTAGGCAATTTCCAAATCCCATGCCACACTCCAATTGAAACTTCCTATACAATTTCCAAATCCCATGCCCTAGAGAGTGGATCAACAACTCCTTCCCCTACAAGCCACGCTCCAGTTGAAACTTCCTAGGCAATTTCCAAATCCCATGCCACACTCCATTTGAAAATTCCTAAGCAATTTCCAAATCCCATGCCCTAGAGAGTGGATCAACAACCCCTTAAAAAAAAGGAGGAACCTATGTATAAGGGGGAAATGGCTCACGGCCTTAATATTAATTGGCTCACAGAGAACAAAACATGTCACCCATGTATAAGGGGGAAATGGCTCATGGCCTCAATATTAATTGCACAGAGAACAAAACATGTCACAAATGTGATTTGAGCGCAGGTGGAGACAATAACATTTCTTTTCCAAACCATCTGAACTAGACCCAATTGATAGAGGTACATGTCCTTTGTCAACCTCGACTAATTTTGTTTGCCATACCCAATAGTAGAAGGTTGATCATCACTTCCGTGCACCTTTTAGGGATTTATATTAGAGAATTCCATGTTGAATTGGGTAGGGTATCTGAGAAAAAATTATTAGACATTGAAAGTCTGGTTACCTAATAGAAGGAACTACCTACTTTGCATACATGATTCAATAGCATTTAGAAGGCACTACCTACTCTGCATACATGATTCAATAGCATTTTGAAGTCTAGGTAATGTTTTTTTCCAGATTAATTAAGATCCTCTGTGACATTATAATAAACTCACACATAGTTGTAGTAATGCTGATATACTATTACAGAATACTTGGCTAACAGAACAGAGCATTGCTACAAAGCAAATATAGCATCATTCCTTTGAATTCTACCAGCTGGTAAAGTGTGCATAAATTATCAAACAAGGCTAGATAGCAACTCTCCTTGATGAGGAAAATTGGACATGTAGTTCAAGTGACACTCCAGCATTATTTTTAGGTAAGAAGGAATGAACTGTGGTTCAAGCAGTAGATCAAAGACAAGAAGGATGCATGCATCTACTGTGGAAAGCACGGAAACCTTGCTTAGGATTGCAGAATACTTCTGATGAAGGAAACTAGGAGGCCCATTTTAGGGCCCTTGTCACTTCAGTTAGTTTTTAAAAAGTCACATGAACTAATAGTAATAGAGCAATCAAACTATAGAACAACTGTGGGAGCATACATATTCAATTTCAGGCCACTAAACTTATCTTATTTGCTGCAGATACCATTTTGAGCACCCTTTGAAAGACACTTGTATTTGTGTATCTGGGTGCCCAAAAATATAAAAATGTGCCAAAACCACCACAGTACAGAATCAGGCCCTTGGAAGCTGGATGCCATTACTAAGCAGAGCCTTGTAGTGAAAAGGGATCGTATTTTGAACATATGGGAAATAATTACACTTCTGAAAAAAACACAGCTTCTTCACAATGGGATATCGTATAGCTATTCCATGACAATTACGCCATTAGCATCTAGACATTAAGAGATTGTATCTTCAACACCTGCCTACAAAGCCTAGGCTGATTTCCTTATTATTTTAATAATATAGGATGACCAGAGATGGCCCAGCCTTGGTACATATTCAAATTCTAAACTGGACACTCAAGTCCCACAAAGGTCTATCTGATTTGTCATAGTATCAGGATTCTTGGGGATTAAAGGACAAAGTGGTTTTCAACTATATATCTCTCCTGTAGTTCTCTGTGTGCTGGTGTTCTCTTGCGCTACATTGATAAGGATCTGTCACATATGCAGTGCGAAAATATTCTATCTGACAGGTGTCTATTGTGAAAACACATCAAATTGTCGGATGTATTTTATGCAAAGCAAAAGATCAAATGACAGAAATAAATATGTGTCCTTAGTACTTACATCCAATTCACAATCACAGATCTCGATTGTTTTATCAAGGATATGACAGATGCCCATGAGCTCTGAGCATTGTGATGGGTCGACTTAATTAGAGATTAGGATCCAGCCGATAAGTTTTTGGAGCTTTGCCAACATAGCAAATGAGATGACATCTCAGAATTCTAATACTTCAAATGAAAGAGGGGACAAACAAACCTAGTCACGGTAGGATTGTATAGTGATTTCATGAGAACTATACTTACTAGCATCTGCCATCTAGACCATACACACATTCTGGCTTGATCTTATGACTATGTGAAAAATCATCCAATTGTTTCATGAATTTCAAAAACGAAAAAGATCAAGAGACAAAGAAAAATGAATACTTACAACCAATTTAGAATCTCATACCCACAACTGTTTTTTCCAAACATATGACAAATACCCCGCAAGCTCTAAACATGATGATTGATTCGCTCAATTGAACATTAGGACCCAGAAAATAATTTTTTGATGTCTTACATATCTGAACATTACGATAGATTCACTCAATTGGAGATTTAGTGTCCAGATAATAAGTTTGGATGCCTCACCATAGGCCAAATGACAATACATCTCTGAAATTTGTAGGGTATGAATTAAATTATATAATCTCATCTTATCTTTCATTTATTAATTAAAAAAAAAAGAGGAGACAAGTTATAACAAACCTCGTCGCGGCTTCTGGGCCATGGAATGGGAGCGCTGTACTTAGGTGGAGTGGGAACAAGGCAATTTAACCGGTTCGCTTTGTCCGGGCAAAGACGTTCAAACCTCTCCTCTCTCGCCATGGATTTGAGCTTGAAAATTGTAGCAACATTGTCCAGGCAGGGTATATACTCACTCATATTCTTAAGGCACAGTTTGAATCTCTCAACCTTGGTGTCCACCCCGATCTCGGTGCTCCCCTTCACATTCTCAGATCCATTAAATGATTGCTCGAAGATGTCCATCTCAAAAACAGAGGTGTCATTATCAGTGTCATAATCATCTAGGTTGTCATCCTCCCCCACCAAGAAATGATCCTGCATTACTCCATCCTTTTCCACTATGCCAAAGGAAGATGGTGGTGGTGGTGGTGGTGGTGATGGAGGAGGAAGAGGGCAGTGGGTTTTGTGATGTTTAGGGAAGAGAGGTCATAGGTTGGAGCCTCGGTGCATGCAAGGGAAACCATGTGGGATTGAACCGAAGAGGAAATCGAGCCAATAACAATCTGTACCTGGTCATAATCGCTTGCCCAATGTTTTCCCAAGTAGAAGCATGTGATGGAAAGCAGCAGAAGATCCGCTACTTTCAATGTGAGGGGACTCTTCAGGATATCCTCCTTCATTTTTTCTTCCTCCCTCTGGATCTAGCTTCTATGAATTTTCCATTGCTCATTGGCTTCCCATCTCCAAAAATGGGTGAGACAATTGATTTGAGAGGGAAAAACAAGGCTAGCAATAAATTTGAGTAGCAGTCTACGGCTAATTGGTGGCATCGATTGTGGCAATTTTCATGGTTGAGACAATGCTGATGAAAAGTCGAGAACGTGGGTGGCTAATGCACAAGGAACATGAACAGAGCTGTGGTCAAGTGGCTATTTCTAATATAAGGTTTTAAACTAGAAACAATGCAACTTCTCTGTGCAAACCCACGCAAACTAAATTTGACCAATAAACGTCATTTATGCAGCAGGGAGGGGCGATCGCCATGACAAGATGTTCAGCCACCTCCAAACCGAGAATAAATTCCAAACCAAGAAAAAAACACTGGTCTTTCACAGGACGAGCTCTCCAAATATTTCCCACAGCGCTCCAGAACCGCCAGACAAGTGCGGTTCTGACAAACTCAACAGTCACGACAAATCCCATGAACAATGAAACCTGCAGGTGAAATGGGCAGTTCTGACAAACTCAACAGTCATGGCAAAGCCCATGAATAATGAAACTTGCAGGACAGAGCAGGGCAGCGACCGGAAACCTTGACCTCAACCTGAAAACATGTGGAGGACCAGTGGAACTTTAAAACACGCAGAGGACCAGCGGATCGCGAAGAGGACATGCGGAGGACCACTGGATCATGCAGAGGACACGAGGATGAGCAGGATTGGCCGAATAGACGACGAAAGGAACAGTGTTTTTCCGAACATGTTCGGAGAAAAACGCCTTATGGCGTAATTAAAAATATTTGTTTTTCTATTTATTTATTATTTATTTTTCAAACAACTCATAATTAAACTAAGGATTATTTGCAAGTCAAAGTATTCACACCACAATACCACAATTAATTACCAATAAATAAATTAAAATTACCAACCTAATTATATTTGATATCTATTTATTGGTAATTTATTACCAACGTAATTAATTTTCATTGGTAATTTATATAGGTTGGTGATTAAAATTAATTGGTCGGGGTATTCTCAACGCGATAGAAAAGCTGGTCAAAGGCTTGCAATATAGCACTCCCTCCATTGATGATTAATTACTCAGCTGCAAAAAAAAGGCCAACGGTCAAAGAAAAGGAACACATAAAGTTATAACCAAATAACTTGTTTTTCCCCAAACATCCAGAGGCCAAAGAAAAGGTTTAACTAGAGTCCTTTCGTAGTTACAAGGTTATTGAGACAAATTGTTGTTTTATCCTGTAGACCTTTGGAATGGACATTTGTAGTTACAGGTAAGTTGTTTTTTCTATGAAAACAAGCCTAAAACTTTACAACTGAAGGTCAATTGAAAATAAATTACATCTAATATTGTGTGAAATCTATCTTTGTTGTTAGTTGCTTAGCAATTGCCACAAAAAGGTTATCGCAAGACAATAATTCTATAGCTTTGAGTGGGGAAAAATGTCTACATAGTACGGAGCACTTTATATTTGTATATTTATCACCGACCTATATAAATTACCAATAAATAGATATCAACCCAAGATGAGAATAGATAGTGTACATTTGGATGAATACTGACAACAAGGTGTAGTCACACAGAAACCACTAATTTAGTGAAAAAAATCACTGGTACCATGTAACATTTTCCAATTTAAATAATGTATTTTTTAAAAAGAACTTGTAATTCTCTTCATGGACACGGAGTAGTTACAAATGAAAATTCGTATAAATTGTGTGAGTGTTAGTGTAGACAATAGCAACGAATGGGTGTGCTTGTGTTATGTAAGTCGTAGCAATCACCTAACCAATTTAGGTTTTGTAAAGATGGAATAAATTGTTCTAATTGTGTTATCTTTATTTCTGAAACCTACATGCAACATTATATGGTGTGTATATCTATTTGGACTAGGGGTTACCTTCTCAAATGGGCTCAATGAGATTAAAAACGTAGTATTGGAGCTATGAAAAGATAAAACAACTAGTAGCTTGGCCAGAGTTAAGACATTGCAGAATGCATGTATTGGTTTTTGACCACATGGTAATAAATCTAATATTCATATTTTATATTTGTATATATTCAAAAAAAACTGCATTTTCAAAGATAATGACAAGAACGACAACCCAAGATGAGAGTGTACAGTTGGGATGACTATTGACATGCAGGGTCGAATCCATCTACAGTGTTAGAATTTAGTAAAATGTACAAATTCATTGTCAAATTTGTAGTTTTTTTTATTGCCGGAGTGACAACTATAAATGACCAAATAAATGACCAATTGTTATGTGGTCATTTTTAGTCTAGATATCCCGTGACCAAATTTGGTCATTTATCTTGGTCATTTTTAGTTGGTTTTTATCCCATGACCAAAAGTGGTCATTTATCTTGGTCTTTTTTAGTTATCTCACTTAAATTTATCAATTTTGGTCATTTATCCCTTCAAAAAAACTGTGGTGACCAAAACTTTTGGTCTCCTAGTCACTAATCTCTCATTTTCCACTAGTGGAAATATCATTTTATGGTTTTAATTCATAGTTGTAGTTCTTGCCTATTTATTTAAATGTAAGAGACTGTGACTGTGGGTTCATCTCTTTGAATGAGTATCATTTCTATTTTCTTGGCATTGACATGGTTTTAATGGGTTATGATAGTGTTTAACATTTTGCAAACAAATGGTCGTGAGCCATGAGTTGGTTACAACATGTAAATAAATGGGGGTTTTAACCTCTCTGTAGAGATATGTGGAAATGTTTTACGGCCTATGAATGCAAAATTCAATCGCATGGTATGTATAGTTGATAGATGAAATGTTACAACATTTGGTAAGATAATAATGAATCCTACAGTATTTGATATGGTAAATTTTAATTGTATTATGACAAACTCCACAAGATTCGATCCTGGGTCATGATGGTTGTAAATGATGGTTATTGTAAAGGATTCTTTGGGCATTCATTCCCATAGGGATCGATCCTGCAACCTCTGTTTATTTGTGTTGTATTAATGAGTTATGTGCATAACATATGGTCGATTTATTATGTTGCAAGTTTCCTTATGGTATACGATTTGGATAAATACATTTTGTGTATTAATTATGTGGTTTACTTATTATGAATGAGATTGATTGTGTTTAGGATTGTTTACTTAAATCATGAACTTCAGACCATTAGATGGTCTCGATACCTTGACTGTATATTTGATTTATGGATTACTTTTAATAATGAGAAACGGTTTGTTTATAACCCCGGTTCTTTATAATGTGTATGCATACCCTGAGAGGTCTTCGATGGTTTTAGTTTGGAATTCTTTACTTTACTACTTTGGTTATGGTTCTGTTTAAATATATTTTCTAAGTTAAGGTATTTTATAAATTATGTTTAAACGTTTCTGTTTAGAGCTTAAGGTAATGTTATAGGTGCTAGTTGGTTTGTTTATATTAAATATAGGTTTGTTGGTAATATGAAATATTCTAGTAGAGTACATAAATAAGTATATATAGGCTCCTTTTTCAGTAGTACTACCTCTTGGAAATAAAATTATAGATAGGAAATAAAATGCAGAAATAAATTTGGAAGAACAAAACCCTTGAATGTCTTTAGACATGAAATAAATTGTAGACATAGGGTTTAGAAATAAAACATAAAATATCCTAGATGGGAAATAAATTTCAGACATAGATTTAAAAGTAAATCATAAACCCTTAAGTTATAGAATAGGAAATAACTGTCAAAAATAAACTCGAGAACAACATCCTTAAATACTTAACTAGAAAATGTACTAGAAAATGAAAGGGAAAAATCAAGAACCTCATACCTGCAATGTGATGCTATTTCAATGGCTGAAAACCTGCACACTCAATTACCCGGCATTAAACAAATTCGCAGACATATTTGACCTATGTATAGATAACCAAATCACTTGGGAACTACCCCGTTCCATCCAACCATGACCTGGAATTGTTCCTAATTTTAATATGGATCCCAGGGTGTGGGTTATAACATGCAATTAGCTTAGAGCTCCTAAGGTAAGGCTTCGCTAACTAGGATATCATGTCTGAATCAGTTCTCCTTTTTCCTCTTACGAAAATGTTCTCCAAGAACTCTCTTGAGAATAATTAGACAGAATAATGAATCCAAAAATGTGGAAGATCCCCAAGCCTCTCTCTAGATTGGCTCTTTATAGGCAAAAATTTTAGTGAAAGGGGAAGTTAAATAAAAAATCATTTAATTTATTGATTTAACCATTTTATTTAATTTAAGAATTTTTAATTTTTAAATTAGGAACTTTTAAATAGTTCCTATTTGGACTCTTGTAGGTAATATGTTATTTAATTATCTTTAAATAATAATATTAGTAATGGATGGAGCATTTCTTTAATTCTTATACTACCAATATTATTACTATGCTTACTCTTTATACCTATCATGTATAACATATATACTTATATATATAATTTTTCATCATTTATCTTTAGGTATCATATAACCTGATCCCTAAACTTAGGTCACCTTCTTCATTAAGGCCTTCAGGTAGGTGGTTAGGTCTACTAGGCTAGGAAACTCTAAACATCCTTGCATGTTGGATTCCCTCATACAACATGGTATTTCTTCAGTACTTGATGAGATACAAAAATTTGAAATTGTTAGCATAATCAACCCATAGTTAGCTACCATATACATTAATTAATCCATTTTTGTCTTATTTGCCTACTTTCCAATATTCCACTCTATGCAAGTTGTCTTCCACATGTCCTATAAGTCAAACTTGCTAAGACTGAGTCATGGAGTGCTTGGGAAACCTCGTGGAAACCATATTTAGTACTTTTTCTTTATTCCAGATCCTCCCTAGTGCATATCTGCTTTTTCTGCTAAGTTGCCTGCTTTATTGATATTTAAGGCAAAAGGGAAAGTAAGACTAGGTGTAGTTGACTTGTTTTTTTCCCTCATCATCCTCCATTATTTTATCCTAATAAAAGCATGTATGAGTTTTCTTTCCATCACTTATTATCTTTCCCATTTTAATTTACCAATTCGTTAGCCTCTAGGTAGATTTGGAAACTGCTTTATGCACCTATGGGGGATTTGACTAGATTTAGTAAGCCTGCTTTTTTACTATTTAGAATGGAATACTTATGCATTCGAATCTATCATGTAATTATATAATGAAAAAGATTATGAATTCATAAGGTTGGCAATTGTTAGTTTTTCAACATTAAGCTAGCATTATTAGGATCTTTAACTGAGAGAATGACAAGTACATCAATCAAACACATGACACAATGAACATAGTGTTTTTCCTTGGGGAAACCATAAATGGAGAAAACCCCACAAATTCCTCAGAGATAGAATCAGCACCAAAATAGTAAAATCCCAAAACAGTAAGTGATCTCAAGACAGCAGTAACCTTCTTCTTATCTAGCCCCAGTGTCTTATCCTTCCTCAACTATGCACTACACTTGATTATGTATGAATTGTGTGATAAATAGAGACTCCAATTATCTATTTATACTAATCCCTACATTACTAAAACCCTACCAGGGCCGACCTCTACTAGGAGAGTGTAATAACCCCAGTGCCCCGAAACTGTGGGGACTTTAACCTTTAGACAATCGAAGGGTTACCCACAATGAATTGACATGACTTGTTTACATTATTGATCCTCTCGATTGGTACATTGGGGAATGAAAAAATGAATCAATTACATTATAGATACATCCCGGAATAAGCATTGAGTTACAATACATAAGATACATAGATGAATACATTCCGAAGTTACAAATACATCAACACTCCCTATTAACTAGGAAGGTATTCTTTCGACACAATTTTCAGTACTGGTCTTCTTCTATGTATCAACTGGATCATCTTTTCATCTGCATCTCAAGTCTTCTGAGTCTTTAAGTCATATTCATCTTCAAGTCATCTTCATCTTCGAATCTGGATCATCTCTCGATCTGGATCATCATGGGACATCATCACTGGATCTGGATCATCACTCGATCCGGATCATCATTGGCCATCATCATTGGATCTGGATCATCATTGCTAGATCATCATCACTGAATCTGGATCATCACTCGATCTGGATCATCAAGGGTGCTATCTCATGATTCTTCTCATCATGGAATGTTCTACAAAGCCAGCCCTTCTTCATGCTAGTTGCAGGCCTAGCCTCCATGTAGCTCTTCTTCAACACTTATATCTAATCAACACATGATTGAAGAAAGGCTCATCATTTCTATCTGATCAACACATGATCGAATATAGATACTGCACTTACATCTGATCAACACATGATCGAAGAAAGGCATGCCCAGCACTTACATCTGACCTACTCGTCAGAAAGGCACGCCCAGCACCCACATCTGATCATGTAGGAACCAATCCTATAATCATACCAGAAAGGCCCAGCACTTACATCTGATCAACACATGATCGAAGAAAGGCTCAACATTTCGATCTGATCAACACATGATCGAAGATAGATACTGCACTTACATCTGATCAACACATGATCGAAGAAAGGCACTACACTTACATCTGATCAACACATGATCGAAGAAAGGCACAACACTTATGTCTGGTCAACACATGATTGAAGAAAGGCTTAGCACTTATATCTGATCAACACATGATCGAAGAAGGGCTCTGTAGTTACATTCATCTAGGCTGGAACACATCCTACCACAATGATGAAAGGGATTGCACTCATATCTGATCATGAGGGAACACATCCCAGCAATCATATCAGAATTCCCCCCAGTCCTCAACTGAGCTACCTAGTAACTGACCAGGTGCCTTCATTCTCCTATAGAATGGCAGTTTCCTTTACATCTATCCTACTTGACAGAATGGCCAACACTCACATCTGACATGGGAGGAACTTAATCCTTTAACCATGATAGAATGGTTCAGACCTTACATCTAATCAAGTGGGAACACATCCCTTTGTCACATCAGAATGGATTCTCAGTCCTAAACTGGGTTTTCCTGGTAACTGACCAGGTGCCTCCTTTCCTAGAATGGAAATTGCCCTTACATCTGTCCTACTCGACAGAATGGCCAGCACTCATATCTGACATGGAAAGAAACAATCCTCTCACAATGATAGAATGGCTCAGCCCTTGCATCTAACCATGGAAGGAACCAATCCTCTCACCATGTCAGAATGCCTATGGGTCTCATCATTTTCTCTTGGAAAAAACCTCGATCTGGAGAACACCAAGATTCTCCCTGAAGTACTCAAACTTCAGCCTAGCCAATGGCTTCGTCAATACATTAGCTATCTGTTTCTCTGTCACAACATACTAGAGCTTAACTGCTCCCCTCTACACCATATCCCTAATATAGTGATACTTGATCTCGATATGCTTCGACATGTCATGGAACACTGGATTCTCTAAAAACTTCACACAACTCTGGTTGTCACAATGTATGCAAGTAGCATCCAACTAGAGATCAAATATATCAGAAAATATCTTCCGTAGCCATACTACCTCACAACTATCTAAACAAGGTGTGACATACTTTACTTCAGCTGTACTTAGTGCCACACAAGATTGCTTCCTGCTAAACCAAGAGATCACACTTGATCCCATACTGAAGCAACACCCTGAAGTGCTCTTCCTATCGATGGCACTGCCTACCCAATCTGAATCAACATAACCCTCCAGGTTAATCTTTTGATTCACATCATACTTGAGCCCATAATCAACTGTACCCTTCAGGTAACTCAGAATATGCTTTGCATCAATCAAGTGAACATGTCTTGGATCTGTCAGGAACTAGCTCAAGGTGTTCATAGCAAAGAAAATATCTGGTCTCGTGTTGGTCAGGTAGATCAATGACCCAATCATCTGACAATACATCGTAGCATCAACCAACTCTGATGAAGCATCGTTCAATAGCTTTAGGTTCGATTTCATAGGTGTGGCCATAGCCTTGCAGTCCATCATCCCAAACCTATTTAGGATCTCTACTGCATACTTCATTTGTCCAAGGAAGATTCCATCTGCACTCTACCATACCTCCATACCTAGAAAGTAATGCATCATCCCCAAGTCCTTCATTTCAAACTTAGCAGCAAGCTTTCTCTTTGTATCAGCAATAAACCCATCCGTACCTATCATAAATAGATCATCTACATATAGTAGAAGCATCACTGGGTTGCCATCTTCAACCTTATAGTAAAGGTTGGAATCTCCTTTACTCTTGGTAAAGCTCAAACTGGATAGAAAGCTATCAATTCTGCCATACCAGGTCCTGGGTGCCTATTTCAAATCATACATGGCTTTCTTCAATCTGCATACATGAGAATCTCTGTCATGTGTCTCAAAACCGAGTGGTTGTTCTACATACACTTCCTCTTCTACTACACCATTCAAGAAAGTAGTCTTGACATCCATCTGGTGTATCTTCCATTTCATCACTGCAGCTAGAGAAAGTATTGATCTGATGGAAGTGTATCTGGCTAGAGGTGCAAAGGTTTCTTCATATTCTATTCCTTCTTTCTGAGAGAAACCTCAAGCCACAAATCTTGCCTTATACTTTTCAATGCTACCGTCTGCAGCATGCTTGATCTTGTAGATCCATTTGGAAGTTACAACTGACTTCCCTTCTGGTCTTGGGACAACATCCCAAACATCATTCTTCATGATCGATTGATATTCTTCAATCATAGCATCCTTCCATTCTTTCTGTTTTGTCACTTCTTCATAACTGGAAGGTTATTTATCAATGAAATCACATAGTAAAGCTACATACCCAGAGCAGGATTTGGTCCTCTTTCTTTCTCTGTGATTCTCTTCTGGAGCCCCATATATTTCCGCACCTTGGATAAGTTATTGTACCCAAACAGGTTTCCTCTTATGAGGATTCTTCTCCAGAGGTGGATCTATAGGTCTTTGTGGTTCTTCAAATTCTCGATCTTCTTCTTGAATTTCTTCATTCATGGTCGTATCATGAATTTTGGGTGCTTCTTCTTCTTCAGGTTCTTCAGCAGGTATCTTTTTGGATTTGTTGTAAGCTGTGTCTTCATCAAATGTCACATCCCTGCTGATGTCAATCTTCTTTAATCCTAGGAAATAGATTCTGTAATCCTTTGAGCTTTCAGAGTATCCCACAAATATACCCTTCTTTCTTGAAGGATCTAATTTTGTCCTTTTTTCCTTTGGAATGTGTATGTACACAGGATAGCCGAATATTCTGAGATGGCTGGCTTTTGGTTTCGAGCTGGAGAAGACTTCTTCGGGAGTCTTGTTCTTGAGTACTCTATGTGGAGTACGGTTATGTACATACACAGCTATTCTAGCAGCTTCAGCCCAAAGATGCATAGGAAGATCTTGATCATCAAGCATGGCTCTTGCAGATTCCATGATATTTTTGTTCTTCTGTTCCGCAATCCCATTCTGTTGTGGATTATAAGGAGTGGACAACTCCCTCTTAATCCCTGATTCTTGCATAGCTCTTTGAATTCATTCAAAGTGAATTGTCCGCCATTATCTAATCAAAAAGTCTTGAACTTCCTTTCAGTGTGGTTCTCGATCAAGGCTTTGAATTCCTTGAATTTGCTGAATACTTTGTCTTTGTTCTTCATGAAGTAAACCCATGTCTTCCTAGAAAAATCATCAATAAAAGAAACATAATATGCATACCCTCTTAGTGATTTTGATGACATAGGACTACATACATCGGAGTGGATGATTTCTAGGATTCCTTTGGCTTTGCTTTTGCTGCTAGGAAATGTCTTCTTTGTATTCTTTCCTTTTGCACATCCCTTGCAGACCCCATCATGTTTTTCTTGGAATTCTGGAAGACCTTCAACAACTTTGCTTGCAATAGGTAGTTCTCTATAATGCACATGTGCAAGCCTTCTATGCCAAAGTTCACTTGCCTCTACTGTTTCATGGACCAATGCTTGTTCTGGATGGCCCTTCAATTTGTACAAACCTCCTTCTTGTTCTCCAATCACCACCACATCATCGATAGTCTTTCCTCTTGGCTACATGATGACTTGACCATCTATGAATGCAACCCTCATTCCTTCTATATCGAATGTTGATATGGAGAGAAGGTTCTTCTTGAGTCTTGGAACAAACAATACTTCCTTCATTGTTAGAGACTTTCCAGAGTCTAATTTATATGAAGATTCCCCACTACCTTTTATTGGATATTGGTAGTCATCTCCTAGCTTTCATCTTGTGAGGTGATTCATGTTCTAATAGTCTCACAAAGGAATCCTTGAATCGAGTCATATGTTTGGAAGCCCCACTATCTATAAGCCAATCATCACTTCCATGAGTAATGTTACCTATGAGAGCGGAGATCAGAACATATTCATCCTCGCTTGAAGAATCTTCACTTTCATATTTGGTTCTTTTCTTGGAGGGTTCATCATCCTCTGCAGCATGAGCATGATGTCTTCTTTTTTTCCCCTTCTTCTTATGAGAGTGACCCTTGTTCTTAGGACAGTCTTTGGCAAAGTGTCCTCTGTCATCACATGTATAACATATCAATTTTGATAGGTCCCTTCTAATGTTATCTCTATGATGAGGATCCTTACCTTTGGAGTAATGAGATCTTCTTCTGCCTTTCTTGGAGTGAACTGTGAGAGCTTGGTATTCACTTCCCATATTCTCTTCTCAAGTTGCTATCCATGCTTATTCTTGAAGAGATTCTTCCCATAGTCTATTGAATTTGACTAACTTTTTTCTGGCATAGATTCCTTGGATAAAACAATCCCATGACCTAGGAAGGCCATTCAGTGCTGTCATCACAATCTCTGCATTCTCCACTTCTTCATCTATAGCTTCTAATTGTTCCTTGATCTGAGAAACCCTTGTGAAGTAAGACTGGATGGTCTCTACATTCTAAATCTTCATATTCTTTAGTTGATTCCTCAGATTCATCTTCTGGCTTATGTTCTTCCCTTCAAACAATTTGGTTAGGGAATCAAACATAGCTTTAGGTGTCTTGAGAGAGGACACTTGAGGTATAAGGTGACCCTT
This sequence comes from Pseudotsuga menziesii, assembly GCA_001517045.1. Taxonomy (NCBI): domain Eukaryota; kingdom Viridiplantae; phylum Streptophyta; class Pinopsida; order Pinales; family Pinaceae; genus Pseudotsuga; species Pseudotsuga menziesii. Next base: position 486,962 of record LPNX010481482.1, read on the forward strand.
GATAGAATTAGCAATGATCCTCTTTACCATAACCATCTTCTTCTTATGTAAGGCCTTTTCCTCATATCCCTTTGGAACTGGAAGCTCCTCATGGATGTAGGAGTCTAATTCATTCTCTTCCAGGACCAGGGAGATCCTATACTTCCAGGCTCGAAAGTTATCAACTCCCTCAAGATTTTCATCAAGCTTGGTATGATGAGACATCTTAAACTGAGAACCTCAAATGGAAATACAAAATATTTAGATCTTACCAGGTCAAGATGTCAGATTTGGATTTGGAGCTGAAATCCTGCAGTACTAGAACAGGAGCAAATTAGGGTTTTGCTTTTTCGGAGATTTGTCCACCCAAATGCCTTGAAATTTGTCCCTAAATTCAATTTTGGGGAGGAGATCAATTCAGGCCTGGGCTAAGTGAAAAATTCCTCTTCCGTGAAAAGCCCTAATTTTCAACAGTAGTGTTGGGTCCAAAACTAAAAAAACCTCAGAATTGGATTATGCTTCGACAAAAAGATGCGCCCTAAGGAGGAGAGTTATTTCACCTTAATTTTGCTGAAAATATGTGGAGGAATATCCACAAACTAGGAAACCCTAGTTCCTGGAGCTGCACAGTATCTTCTTCTCAGGTTAGCTCTGATACCATGTTAGTTTTTCAACATTAAGCTAGCATTATTAGGATCTTTAACTGAGATAATAACAAGTACAACAATCAAACACAAGAGACAATGAACACAGTGTTTTTCCTCATGGAAACCATAAATGGAGAAAACCCTGCAACTTCCTCAGAGATAGAATCAACACCAAAACAGTAAGTGATCTCCCGACAGTAGTAACCTTCTTCTTATCTAGCCCCAGTGTCTTCTCCTTCCTCAACTATGCGCTACACTTGAGTGTTGAGTGTGTATGAGTTGTGTGATAAATAGAGACTCTAGTTCTCTATTTATACTAATCCCAACATGACTAAAACCCCACCAGGGCCGACCTCTACTAGGAGAGTCTAATAACCCTAGTGCCCCAAAACTGTGGGGACTTTAACCTTTATACAATCGAAGGGTTACCCATAATGACTTGACATGACTTGTTTACATAATTGATCCTCCCAATCGGAACACCAGGGCATGACAACATGATTCAATTACATTATAGACACATCCAAGAGTAAACATCGGGTTACAATACATAAGATACATAGATGAATACATTTCAAAGTTACAAATACATCAACAACTATTGTACACTTATTCAATACAGATTAGTGTTATGCTCCAATTTCAGTCTCCTTTCTGTGTAAATTTTGCATGTTTTATTAGCAATTTTTTTAGTGCAATTTTTCTATCACTTGGGTTCAATTTCCACATGGTATCAGAGCCTTTGTAGATTGATTTCTCTACTTCCATATTGCTATTGCAGGTTCAATATATTGACTGGGATCTATTATGCTGACTGAAGGGACAATTTTTGAACTATGGATCAATCTCAAAAGATCATCTTGACTTCATTTAATTTCTTTGAATGGAACGCAGAGATGGAGATACTATTAAGAGAGAAAGGTCCCTACAGGGTGACTATGGAAACTGAAGTAGAGCCCAATGCAGCTACAGAGAAAATTAAATGGCACAATAGGAGGGATGAGGCCTATGGTCTCTTGTGTTTGAGCATATCCAGAGACCTCCTCTTCCATCTTGATGGATTGACATCACCTAATGAAGTGTGGGAGAAGCTTATAGAGATTTTTGGTAAGACATATGATATGAGAGGACATCAAATCGATAATGAATTGATCTCTTTGAGTCCCAGCAGCTTTGAATCCCTGTAACTCTATTTTTCCAAGTTTAAATCCCTTGTTTTGCAACTAAAACAATGTGGAATTGAAAAGAAGGAGGAGCAACTAGTTTTGGCCATACTCTCGAAGCTTGGCGCTAACTATTCAGTGTTTTTTTTTTTACCTTCCATGCCACCAAGTTGATAGCTCGAGTCTGGAAGATGACTAAGCTTGCAAAGTTCATGGAATCCCTCACACAAGAATAAGATAAACTTGTGATGATGGGAACCATCAAACCTTCCAAAGACCAAGCTCTAGCTGCTAGATATTTGAGGGTGGATTCAAAAGGCAAGAAGAAATCTAAGAAGCCACCTGAGTAGAAGAGAGACAAGAACAAGTCTCGGGAGGAGCCCCAAGGCTTTAAGAAGAACTTCCAGAAGAAGAAGAACAAAGGAGAAATGAGCAAGTGCGCATACTGCAGTAAGGACTATCATCTTGAAAGCTCATGCAAGAAGAAGCAAATTGACATGCTAACCCAACTCCTAGAGAAGAATAACATCTCCCTTCCTCATAGCTCAAAGAAGAGGGAAGGAGGATCAAATTGAAGGGACAGAGAGAGAGTACATGCATTGGTTGCTGGCACATCAAACTCACCTAGCTTCATCATAGACTCTGGAGCTTCAAGACATATGGTTTCAACCAAGGAGAAATTCTCCTCTCTTGACATGTCGAAAGGTATTCCAATAGTGATGGGAGATGACTCTCTCAATAATAGTTTGGGGAAAGGAAGGATTGATCTTGACCATGGTAAGTTCAGCAATGTATTGTATGTTCCAGGTCTTGCCTCTAACCTCTTGTCAGTGTATCAGATGACCCACACAGGGTATCCAAAGAAGGTCATATCCTCCCCTGCTGATGTTGAGATCATAGAGATCTCAAGTGGTAAAGTCATTGCAAAAGAAGTTGTAGATCACACTTCAAAGGTATACATGTTTTCACATTTTCTACCATACTCAAACCCCTCTGCTCTTCTGATTCATGCCAATGAGGCAAGCAAGCTTTGGCATGAAATATTTGGCCATCTTAACTATAAGTATGTTTCTTATCTAAGTGAAAAATAAATGGTCATAGGGTTACCAAAGATTAAGTTTTCCAAGGGAGTCTGTCAAAGTTGTATCTTAGGAAAACACCAGAGCATAAATTTGAGGGAGCTAGTCATGAGAGAACCTTTGCACCTCTTGAGTTGATCCACAGTGATGTTGTTGGTCTATTTCCTCATATTTCAATGAGTCATGCCAAATATGCATTGACCTTCATAGATGAATTTTCCAGGTACTGTTGGGTTTACTTCCTTGAGCATAAGTCTTAAGTTTTTGGCCTCTTCAAAGTCTTTAAGGATTTGGTTGAAAACCAGTCTGGGAGGAAACTCAAGATCCTCAGATTTGAAAATGGTGGTGAGTATGTCAATTATGAGTTCATTCAGTATTGTGAATATATAGGTATTCAAATGCATCATTCAATCCCTTACACACCACAACAAAATGGTGTTGCTGAGAGAAAGAACAGATCACTGGAGGAGATGGAAACCTGTATGATGGAGGCTAAGACTTTGCCACCAAAGTTTTGGGCCAAGGTTATAAAATATGCATATTATATCTAGAATAGGGTGCCTCATAAATAGCTTGATGTTATGATTCCTTTCAAAGAATGGAGTGGGAACAAGCCAGATGTGACCCATTTCAAGATTTTTGGCTCAAGGGCTTTGGCTAGAATTCCAACAGAAAAGAGGAAGGATTTGTAGCCCCAAAGCCAAGAGTGTCTATTTGTTGGGTACTCTGATGATTCAAAAGGGTACAAGCTGATCAATTTGAGCACAAACAAAGCCTTCATTGAAAGAAGTCTTCAGTTCCAAGAAGAGCCTTTAGCAGCAGTTGAAGTTGGAGAGTCTTCTTCACCACCAGAACCATTGAATCTAAGTGAAGAGACAAATGAGTTTACTGATTCTGATATGTTTGATAATGATGATTTAATTTCATATCTTGGCAGTCGTACAAGACCAAAATGGGAAGCAAAGACGATTCATGCAGTTGGGGAACTAGGTGGAAATCCTAGTGATCCTAGGAGGACTAGATCTTAGTTTGAGAGTGCCATGTGTATGAAAGACCCTTTGTTTGAAGAGAAGTGCTATCTGATGGTTGAATCAGACCCAGATACATATGAAGTTGTAGCACATGATCCAAGATGGAAAACAGCCATGAAAGAAGAATTCAGCTCACTCCAGAAGAACAACACTTGGGAACTGGTTAATCTTCCCCCAGGGAGGAAGCTAGTTCAATGTAAGTAGGTTTTCAAAACTAAGTTTTCTGCTGATGGTTCAGCTTTGAAATATAAGGCAAGATTGATAGCCAAGGGCTACTCACAGGTACATGGTATTGACTACAATGAGACCTTTGCACCTGTGGCAAATATGGAATCCATCAGGCTAGCCTTAGCCATTGCAGCTTCAAAGCAGTGGGAGGTACATCACATGGATGTGAAGTGTGCTTTCCTGAATGGAGATCTTACTGAAGAGATTTACATGCAGCAGCCTTAATGGTTTGTTACTAATCCATATTTTTTTTGCAGGTTAAATAAATCATTGTATGGGCTTAAGCAAGCCCCCGAGGCTTGGTATGCCAAGATTGATGGATTTCTGCTGTCATTGAGTTTTGTTCGATGCAAGTCTAATCCTAATATTTATTTGAAGCTGATTCATGGTTCTTTGATGATTATTTTCTTGTATGTGGATGACCTTCTGATTACAGGAAGTTCAAAGAAATAAATTGTCTCCTTGAAGGATGCAATGAACCATGCATTTCCTATCATTGATTTGGGGTTGTTGAGCCAATTCTTGGGTCTCGAAATTTCTCAATCCCAACATGGAATAAAGGTACATCAGTCCAAGAATGCTTCATATTTTCCGAACAAGTTCAACATGAAATATTCCAAGCCAAGCAAGACTCCCTTCCTTTCAAGAGTTAAGCTTGAAGAAGCAGGTTCTTCACTTATGGTAAATAGTACACTGTATAGGCAATTGATTGGGTGTTTTCTGTACCTTACACACACTTGACCTAATATTTATTATGCAGTAAGTGTGGCTTCAATTTACATGGATCAGCCTCATGAGATCCATTGGAGAGCATCCAAAAGGATCCTTAACTTTGTTCAGGGAACAAGAACTCATGGGATTTTCTACATAGCTAAATATGATCTTGATTTGATTGGGTTTACTGATAGTTATTGGGCAGGTGACAACACAAACCAAAAGTCAACATCAAGATATGTGTTCATGCTTGCTGAAAGACCAATCAGTTGGTCAAGCAAAAAACAGAGTGACATTGCAGTCTCATCTACAGAAGCAGAGTACAGAGGAGTTGTAAATGCAGCAACTCAATATTTATGGTTGGAGGGGATACTTGGTGAGTGTGGATTTGAATCACAGTTTTCAACCATTATCTATTGTGATAATCATAGCACCATTTTAATTTTCAATGATCTAGTTCAAAGACATAGAACCAAACACATTGAGATCCATATGCACTACATCAGACAACTTGTGCATGATGGCACAATTCACCTACTCTTTTGTGCATCTTCAGAACAAGTAGAAGAAATCTTCACCAAATTTGTTTGTGAGAAGACATTCAACAATCTCAAATCACTACTGGGGATTTCTAATCATGCTGTGAAGCATGATTGATGACAAGATTTTGAAATTTTGTTTTACTGTCCATGTTTAAGGGAGGATTTTTCGACTAGGATTTTGCCTCTTTCCTTGGTTAAATGGACATGCAGTATGTAAAGGGAGACTAAGTGTTGGAGACATTTACCATCATACACAATTTTTTGGTCAAATTGGCCTAGTTAAACCACTATCCTAAGTATAATTGACATTAACTGACATCAATGGAGCATTAATTGCCATCATCTAGTCACATCTATGCCTACCTATAGTCAAGGAGGCTAACTTAGCCTTCTCCTACATTGAAGGAGGCTAACTGGAGCACTCTGAGGGTGATCTGAGTGACATTAATGCACCTAATTGCTAACTGGTGGTTACAATCAGTTCAACCAGTTAGTTAAGGAACCTCCTGTCATTATTATTATTTAATAATCTGGAGTCAACAAGGCACCTCCACCAACTTCTGATGGTCAGTTCAGCTTCAATTAACCTCGTCAAGGTTCATTGAATTCATGGAGCACTAGCACTTGATGGTTGGCTTGCTATGACATGTGTTTGATCTCCTTTAGTTGAGATTCAGTCATTTATTGCACTCTGACTTCAGTTAGGGTTTGGTGAGTCAATTAGGGTTTTGGTCAAGTGGTTAACTGAGTGTGAACCAATGGTTGAGAGTTAGTTAAGCTAGACTCACTCACTGAATTCGAATTGACTCGTTAGGTATTCGAATTCTTCATGGAGTTAAGCTATTGCTTGACATTGGTATTGTAACCATTCATTGTTTATCAAATATACAGAGAAGAAACCAATTCTGGTTCCGATTAACACCATTTCATGAGTATTTGTTGATTATTCTTTCATGAGATTTATTCTTAGTTCCTAGATCAATGTGCAATATTAATATGGTATCAGAGCATATGGCGGGATGAAGATCTATCTCTCAAAAACAAGCTTTTTGACATATTTCTCCATGAAAAGTGAGCAATAGCTCAAAATTCCAGCACTGTACTAGAAGCCAAGGCTTACCACTCAATATCCCAAGTAAAGAACTTGTTGATCAAGATTTCTTGATTGACTATGCTGGGTGTGATGAAATCCTAGAATGTGCAGGTTGTCCAACCTTATTTTTCCCTTTCTGTTTTGATTTTCAGGTTTCTACAGGTGAAGCATTTTCTACAGCATATCCAAATGGCCTCCTCGGTACCTCTCTTGACTCCATACAATTTCCACACATGGAAAAATAAAATGGAGCTTCAGTTGCACTCCAAATGACTCCATAGATTTGCCATGGACACTAAAGTTGAGCCTGGATCCGCCATAGAAAAATCAAGATTCTTGAACAAGAAGGATGAAGCCTTTGATTTCTTGTGCCTCTCTATTTTCGAAGACCTTCTCTTCCATCTTATGGATCTGAAGACACCGAAAGGAATATGGGACAAATTGGAATCTCTATATGGAAAGCATGATGACTTGAGAGTTTACCAACTCGAAAATGAACTCTTGTCTCTCCAACCTTCCAATTTCGAGACTCTGAATTATTTCTTTACAAAGTTCAAGCATAATGTTTTCCTCTTGAAGCAATGCAAAGTGGAGAAAGAGGATGATCAGCTCATCCTAGTCATTCTCTCCAAACTCAGGGTTGATTATTCAGTTTTTTTTTCTACATTCCGTGCGGGGAAGCTCACAACCCCCGGATGGAAGATGCCTACACTCAATGCCTTCATTGAGTCCCTAACTAATGAACATGACAAGCTTGTCAAGATGGGGATCATCCAATCTTCCTGTGATCAAGCCCTCCATGTCTCGGGGCCCAAAGATCTGAAGGGTAAAGGAAAGTAGTAGAAAAATCAGAAAACTAAATTTGATGCTCCCAAGCCTAGAGTTGAAAATCAGCAGCATGATGAATCTTCCAGCTTAAGGAAGAACAAAGGAAAAGGGCACAATGGGAAAGAAAAATTCAGGTGTTCTTACTGTAGGAATGGTTTTCACCCTGAACATGCATGCATGAAGAAAAAGCTTGATGAAGAAACCTCTCTCCTTGAGAGGAATCACATCAATCTTCCAGAGAGCTTTCGGAGGAGAGATCACCAAGATCGGGAACCATAGCATGAGAAAGGTCATGCCCTCATTGAAAGCACTTCGAAGTCCAAAGCACTACTGATTGACAGTGGAGCTTTGAATCACATGATGGCTGAAAAAGACTCCTTTTCATCCTTGGATACCAGCAAATCCATCCCCATCCACATGGGAGATGACTCCACCATCATTTCCGAAGGACAAGGTACTGTAGATCTAGAAAATGGTTTTTTTCTCTAATGTTTTGTATGTACCGTCTCTAGCAGAAAATATCCTTAGTGTCTATCAAATGACACATACAGGAATGCCTAAGAGAGTCTCTTTCGGCCCAAATGATGTTGAGATAACATAAATTGCATCCGGGAAACTCATTGCAAAAGGCCTTGTAAATCATCATGCAAAAGCCTATGAGTTCTCTGACTTTGTGGCAGATGCAAAGCCCACCGCTCTGCTAACTCATGGAAATGAGGTCAGTAGGTTGTGGCATGAAAGGTTTGGTCATCTTAATTTCAAATATTTGCAGTAATTACAGAAAAACTCCATGGTTGAACACCTCCCGATCATCAAGGCAGCCACGGGAGTCTGGAAGGGCTGTTTGATTGGAAAACACCCTGAGCACAAGTTCGATCGGGGGAAGGCAAACCAAGATACAAGCATATTGGGGCTAATACATTCTGATATCAGCAGTCTGATTCCTATCACATCCATGAATGGATCAAGGCACATCCTTACTTTTATTGATGATTTTTCAAGGTATACATGGGTTTTCTTTCTCAAAAAGAAATCAGAAGAATGTGAAAATTTTTCTGAATTGAAGGCCTTGATCGAAAATGTCTATGGGATTAAGATGAAGATATTGAGATATGATAATGGAGGGGAGTATGTCAGTAATGAGTTTCTATAAATTTTCTTCCAAAGTGGTATTCAGGTCTAACATTCAATTCCCTACACTCCCCAGCAGAACGGAGTAGCGGAAAGGAAGAACCAGTCTCTCAAAGAGATGACCACCTGTATGTTGGAGTCAAAGAAGCTTGCTGCAAATTTGTGGGCTGAAGCCATGCATGCTGCAGCATACATTCAGAACAAGGTTCCACATTCATCAGTGAAAGGAAAGACTCCTTTCGAAGCATACTTTGGACACAAGCCAAATGTGTCAAACCTACGGTTGTTTGGGTCCACTGCATGGGCCCGGATTCCGCTTGATAAAAGAAGGGATTTGCAACCCAAGAGCATAGAATGTTTGTTTATTGGGTATCTTGATGAATCTAAAGGATTCAAGATGCTGGCTATCAAGACCAAATATATCATCATCGATAGAAGTGTCAAGTTCGATGAGCCTCTTCAGGAGGTGGAACTAGTGAAGGAGAAAATTGCTGAATTTCCTTCCTATTCCACTGAATATTTGGATGATGAAATTGGGGGTGATGACCCTGATTTGGATCCTCTGATTTCTGATATTAGTGTGCAGCAGTCATCAGATACTGAATCAGAACCTGAAGTGCAAAATCATCTTCCTACATGGGCCCAACAAACACTCTCCTCCGCAGGAGACAACATTGGAAATCTGGATGATCCAAGGAGAACCTGGTCTGATTTCCAAAGAGCAAGTATTGCGCTCTCTTGTTCTGATAATTTGCTGTCCAAAAATTGATATTTCATGATTATTTCAGATCCAAAATCCTACTACCATGCTCGGAATGATCCGAGATGGCAAATTTCCATGGATGAAGAGATGAATTCTCTTCAGAAAAACACTACTTGGGAGCTAGTTTTTCTTCCTCCAAGAAGGAAATTGGTTCAATGCAAGTGGGTTTTTCAGACAAAGGTTGCTTCTGATGGAAGCACCTGCAAATATAAGACAAGGCTGGTAGAAAAAGGTTTTTCTCAAGTCCAGGGAGTGGACTACCATGAGACCTTTGCACCGGTTGCAAAAATGGACTCCATTCGCTTTGTTTTGGCTATTTTCGCATCCGAGCACTGGGAGGTGCATCACATGGATGTTAAGTTACCCTTTCTGCATGTATATATTCATGAGGAGATATAGATGAATCATCTTGAGGGCTACATCACTGATCCATCTTTTGTTTGCAAGCTAAAGAAGTCACTATACGGGTTAAAACAGGCCCCAAGAGAGTGGTATTCCAAGATGGATGCCTTCCTTCTCTTGCAAAACTTTGAGAGATGTAGATCAGATCCAAATGTGTATTTACAGTAGCATGATGGTCATATAATTATCATTGTTTTATATTTTGATGACTTACTTATTACAGGTAGCACAATTGCCTCCATTTCAGCCATCAAAACTACTCTCCACAATGCCTTTGAAATGAGTGATTTGGGGCTTCTAAAACAATTTTTGGGGCTCAAAATCGAGAAAAATTATGATGGGATTATGGTCACTCAGTCCAAATACATTTCAGACATGTTATTCAAGTTTAACATGGATGAATGTAGGCCTACACCATTCCCTTTCCTTTCAGGGATCAGCCTTGAAGAAGGAAAAAAACACCTCCCATGGACTGCACTATCTATCGACAGCTGATTGGTAGCTTGTTGTACTTGAGACATTCTAGGCCTGATATTTGTTATGCCATGAATTATGTATCAAGATACATGCATCAGCCTCATGATCTTCATTGGAAGGTATCCAAGAGGATCCTCTAGTACATTCAAGGAACCAGGACCTACGGCATTCACTATGCTGCAGACTCCGAGCTAGAGCTGGTTGGATACACATATTCCGATTGGGAGGGTGATTCTATTGATCAGAAGTCAACTTATGAATATGCATTCATGTTTGGTGGTGTACCTATTCTCTGGTCAAGCAAAAAGCAGGCTACCATAGCACTATCTTCAGCAGAGGCCGAGTATCAAGGAGCGGTGAATGCTTGCATCCAAGCAGTTTGGTTGCAAGGCATTCTTTTAGAGTTTGATATTGGTAGTAGTTTGTCCACTGTCCTCTTTTGTGACAACCAGAGTGCTATTAAGATATCCACGGATTCAGTTACCAGGAAGAGGACCAAGCATGTAGAGATTCACATGCACTACATCAGGGAGCTAGTGCTTGACAGGACCATCATTCTGCAATACTGCCCAACTGATGAGTAGATTGCAGACATCTTCACCAAGAGATTTTCAGAAAAGAAGTTCACTTACCTCCGTTCACTGTTGGGGGTGAGTTCATCAGGGTAATCTAGACTACTTTCAGTGTTCAGCTTGAGGGGGGGGTTTCCCACTGGGTTTCCCCTCTTTTCCTCACTTAGTTTGTTTTGAGCATTGTTTCGGTTTCAGCATTGTACAGGGTGACCTATGGCCTTAGTTTTCGGGGCCTTAGTATTTTATGCATTTATTTTTTCTAACTCTTCCCGAGTATAGCTTAAGGGGGGGTGTTGGAGACATTTACCATCATACACACTCTTTTGGTCAAATTGGCTTAGTTAAACCACTATCCTAATTATAATTGACATTAATTGACATCAGTGGAGCATTAATTTCCATCATCCAGTCACATCCACACCTACCTACTGTCAAGGAGGCTAACTTAGCCTTCTCCTACAGTCAAGGAGGCTAACTGGAGCACTATGGGGGTGATCTGAGTGACATTAATGCACCTAATTGCTAACTGGTGGTTAAAATCAGTTCAACCAGTCAGTTAAGGCACCTCCTGTAATTAAATATATTATTTAATGATTATTTTTTATTATTTAATGATCTGGAGTCAACAAGGTGCCTCCACCAACTTCTGATGGTCAGTTCAGCTTCAGTTAACCTCATCGGGGTTCATTGAAGTCATGGAGCACTAGCACTTGATGGTTGGCTTGCTATGACATGTGTTTGATCTCCTTCAATTGAGATTCAGTCATTTATTGCACTTCGACTTCAGTTAGGGTTTGGTGATTCAATTAGGGTTTTGGTCAAGTTGTTAACTGAGTGTGAACCAATGGTTGAGAGTCAGTTAAGCTAGACTCACTCACTGAATACAAATTGACTCCTTAGGTATTCAAATTCTTCATGGAGTTAAGCTATTGCTTGACATTGGTATTGTAACCATTCATTGTTTATTAAATATACAGAGAGGAAACCAATTCTAGTTCCGATTAACACCATTTCATGAGTATTTTTTTTATTATTCTTTCATGAGATTGATTCTTAGTTCCTAGATCAATGTGCAAGATTAATACTAAGCCTTGTTGCTAGGCCCTATAATTTTCTAATATTTACTCATAAAGTTAGGATTAAGGGGGGGTGTTATAAAATTCAACCCATAGTTAGCTACCTTAGACATTAATTAATCCATTTTTGTCTTATTTTCCTAGTTTCCAATATTCCACTCTATCCAAGTTGTCTTCCACATGTCCTAGAAGTCAAACTTTCTAAAACTAAGTCATGGAGTGCTTGGGAAACCTCCTGGAAACCATATTTAGTAGTTTCTCCTTAATTCCAGATCCTCCCTAGCGCATATCTGCTTTTTCTGCTAAGTTGCTTGCTTTATTGATATTTAAGGCAAAATGGAATGTAAGACTAGGTGTAGTTGACTTGTTTTTTCCCTTATCATCCTCCATTATTTTCTCCTAATAAAATCATGTATGAGTTGTCTTTCCATCACTTATTAGCTTGTCCATTTTACTTTTCCAATCCGTGAGACTCTAGGTAGATTTGGAAATTGCTTTATGCACCTATGGGGGATTTGACTAGATTTAGTAAGCCTGCTTTTTGACTATTTCGAATGGCATCCTTATGCATTTGAATCTCTCATGTAATTATATATGGAAGTAGCCTATGACTTCATAAGGTTGGCTATTGTACACTTATTCAATATAGATTAGTGTTATGCTCCAATTGCAGTCTCCTTTGTGTGTAAATTTGCATGTTTGATAAGCAATTTTGTGAGTGCAATTGTTATATCACCTAGGTTCAATTTCAACATAAATTTCATGTAATCACTTATAAATAAGTTAGATGAGATCAATATTTTACTCGAGTAATTTTCACTTGACATAATTAATTCTTTTTAGTAACTCCTGGCGCTTATCCAGAGCCCTAAATCAATGCTAAAAATAGGGAGTTACAACTTGGTGCAATTCCAGAGCTCCTCGCTCAACACTAATGCTAGGAGTTACTTGTAGGATACACCTAGGGATATAAGGCCAAGGATCTGATGTTCCATATCTTATTCTCAACATCAACTTGGAAGGCTGCAGAGCTTGTGCCCAACACTTCCAATTATCCTTTCATGTGCTTCAAAGATTCCTTCTCAACACAAAGGTTTTGATAATTCATGTGTTCTAGAGCTCCTTGATGAACACAAAAAAACACTCATGTGCTCCAAAGCTTCGTTCTCAACACAACATAAACAATCATGTGCTCCAGAGCTTCTCGCTCAACACAAACATTCAAAGACTCATGTGCTCCAGAGCTCCTTGCTCAACACAATACATCTCATTGAAGTCATGTGCTTCAAGGTCCTTGCCCAACACATAAAATCATACATAAAACATATGTAACTAGCTTATGCTCAATACATCAACAAACTATCATGTTCATGTGCAGTGGGGTTTTGAAGCCAACATATCAAATTAAAAAATCAAAGTAACATCATTATTAATGGGGATCATGCCCATAAATCCTAGGCCAAAATTTGCGATATTACATTCTTGGTATGAGCAAATATTTTCGAGTTCATAACTATAGAGAAATGAAATCCCATATATCCATCTATAATTGAAATTGCAAAGCAACTAGATGGTGGAGAGACTTGAAGCATACCAAGAAAGATGAGGTAAGAGAAATACAATGGAGTAATTTTTGCAATATTTTTTAGGAAAAACATATGTCGGAAAAGTTCTTCGACAGAAAGGTGAAAGATTTTTTTGAGTTGAGGATGGTTTCCATGAACATGGATGCATTTATTAACATATTTTTGGATATGTTACACTGTGTAACTTACATAAAGGACAAGAAAGTGAAAATACAACATTTTTTAATATTTCTTCCTTCCAACTTCCGAGAAAGGATTGAATTTTATATGCCTAAAAAATTTGACACCACCTTACACAAAAGCTAGGATTTTCTATGAGCATGGACAACTGAGGCAAGAGAACATCAAAAGAAGGATAGACGGGTCTAGGACCTTTTCAAAAAACCAAAAACTGGGTTTCAACCCAGCAGCTTATAGGAAACAGAACAACGGTTTTCTAGCCAACAATAACTTCAAGAAACCAGGTACAAATCCATATGTACCGGCTCCAAATGCTAACAAGCTAACAAAAAATGGGGAAGCCAATGTTTCCCTACTGCAAATCAAATGTTGGAAATGCAAAGGGCCCCATTTTTCCAAGACTGTAAGAACAACACCAATGGAGTCTTGCACAACATACAAGAAAAACCAATGGTAGAGGACATATCTGGAACACCGCACATTTATGAAGCCTTGGATGGCCGATAGGAATACCATCAGGATACCGTGGTTGATATAGCAGGTCAGATCTTAAACACTTCTATTTCAATAGTGATTGACCCCAGTGCTTTCCAGAGCTATGTATCACCTAAAATTGTTGATGTATGTAAAGTAGGGAAAGTTAAACATGATAAACCTTGGCTGGTGCAATTAGCCACAGATACGAAATGAAAAGTTTTTGAAATAGTGAAAGACTATGATGTAACCCTGAATGGTTTTCCTACTAGATTAAACCCAGACGTCCTACCCCTAGGGTTGTATGATATACTTCCCTGCATGGACTGGTTAGAACAACACCATGTCATGATTGATTCCTTACACATGTCAATATTGTGTACAGATGGCTAAGGGAATCAAGTAAAGCTTCATGGAATACCTAAGTAAGTTTCTGTAAGGTAGATATCCACTTTACAAGAAAATAAGTGCATTAGGAAATACTACAAATCATTTGCACTGAACATCCAGAACATAGAAGTTGAAGGAGAATAGAACATCGAGGAATTTCTAGTTCCTGTCGAATTTAATAATGTATTTCCTGCGAAAATCCTAGGATTACCACTGAAACAATATTTAGATTTATCCATAGACCTGACACCAAGATTAGTTCTAGCTTCAAAAGACCCTTATAGCATGAGCAAACCAGAGTTGGTGGAATTCAAAATGTAGTTTCAGGAGTTTATTGAGAAAGAACATATCTTCACGAGTGTGTCTCCTTGGGGAGCACCAATAATTTTCATGAATAAGAAGTATGGTACGATGCAGATGTTCATCGATTACCGTCAGCTTAACAAAATGAGCATCAAGAACCGATACCCACTCCCTAGGATCTATGAATTTTTCGATCAAGTAGGAGGAACGAATATCATTTCAAAGATCAACCTACGATCCGAGGACCGTCATGTACGGATTCACGATGAGGATATTCACAAAACCTCCTTTCAGACAAGGTACGACCACTATGAGTTTGTAGTAATGCCATTCGGGTTGACCCATGTACCCACAAACTTTATGTGTAGGATGAACAATATATTCAGTAGATATTTGGATAAATTTGTTTTGGTATTTATAGAAGACATCCTAATTTACTCTACGAGTAAAGAGGAACACGAGGAACACCTCGGAATAGTGCTACAAGTGTTAGGGGAACATCATCTCTACGCCAAGTTTAGTAAATGTGATTTTTACAAACCACAAATACATTACTTGGGTCACATCATCTCCGAGAAGGGGATATCTTTCAACCCAAAAAAGATTAAAGACATAGAGGATTGGACTACCCCTACTAGTGTCACCGACATTAGATCCTTTTTGGAATTATCCAATCATTACCATAATTTCATTGAGAACTTCTCGAGGATAGCTTGTCCCATGACCACTTTGCAAAAGAAGAAAAACAAGTTCTTATGGATGACCAAGTGTGTGGAAAGTTTTCAAAAGTTAAAACAACTTTTGACAACCGCATTGATACTACAAATTACAGATCCTAATGGGAATTTCAGTGTTTGCATGGATGCAAGCAAGGAAGGGCTCGGAGGATTCCTCTTGCAGAACGATTACAAAATTTGTTATGAATCATGAAAGTTGAAATAACATGAGTAGAACTACCGCACCCATGATCTTGAGTTAGATTCCATCATCCACGCCTTTAAGATGTTGATGCACTACCTCATGGGAAAGAAATTCCTTGTGAAAAAAAACAATATGAGTCTGAAGTATTTATTTGAGCAACCAGATCTTAGTTTGAGGTAAGAAAAATGGTTGTCTTTCCTCCGCGATTACCATTTCAAGATAAAGCATATAAAGGGAAAAGAGAACAAAATTGTTGATGCTTTGAGCCGACGAACTCATATGATTTATGAGGTGATTTTAATTCAAACCGATTTGGATTTACATGAGACGATTAGAATAGCCAACGGAGCTGACCCTTGCTGTGTTGAAATCCTCATGCACGTCCAAGAGGACAGGTTGTTTCAGCAACAAAAATAGTACAAGGTATATGAAATGAGACTCTTATGGTCCAAGGAAATATTGTGCGTTCCTAAAGGAGGTGACATTAGGTCCAACATCCTCACTGAATTTCATCGGACACCCTACTTGGGGCATATAGGATATCAAAAGATGATATCCACGGTAAAGAAACACTTTTCCTATCCTAAGTTAAAGGTCGACATAGCGTTGTTGATCACAAAATGTCAAGAATGTCAGCTGGTCAAAGCTAAGCACTAGGATCCTTCAAGGTTGCTGCATCCATTACTCATTCCAGAATGGAAGTGGGAGGTCATTAGCATGGATTTTATCATGGGTCTACCTGTCTTTGTAGTAGTTGAAAAATTGTCAAAATCATAATGCTTCATTCTAGTGAAGTCGACCTATAAGGCAGTACACATTTCCGACATCTTCTTAAAAGAGATATTTAGATTGCATGGGATACCCTAGGCAATCATCTTTGTTTGAGATACTATGTTTACAAAAAAAAAATTGAGATCCTTATTCTCTGGATTAGAGACGCAATTGAACTTTAGTACTGCTTAATACCCATAGATAGACAAGCAGACCAAATGGGTAAACAAAATTGTAGAGGACATGCTTAGGATGTATATACCAAACAGCCCCATCAAGTGGGAAGATTACGTGCATCTTGTAGATTTTGCATATAATGTAACAGATACGAGACTTCCTCCAAGATGAGTCCCTTTGAGGTACTGTATGGATGAAAGTGTATAACACCGATTACTTGGGATATCCCAATGGATCGGCTCATATTAGGGCCTAACTTACTAGAGGACTTGGAACAATTAGTTACAAGGGTCTAATTGAACCTTAAAGAAGCGCAAGACCTACAGAAAATTACCGGGATAAGAAACGAAAAGATAAAGATTATCAAATAGGTGACCATGTTTACTTGAAAGTAAAAGCAAAACAATGGTCGTTGATCTTAGGAAGGTGTGGTAAGTTAGCACCTATATTTTGTGGACCCTTTGAGATACTAGCCAAGAGATGGCCAGTGTCATATGAACTAGCATCACCCTCTCATGTAAGAGTCCATAATGTTTTCCATTCATCTTTGTTAAATAAATATGTTTATGATACTAAACATGTGATTGATTGGTCCTTATTACAGGTGGAACCTGAAGGGGATTTTGCACCTGAACCCCTTCATATACTAGACAAGAGAGAGGTGCAGCTCAAGAAGCGAGACATAGTCCAATTGAAAGTGCAATGGAGGCACTTCAAGGCCGATGAGGCTACTTGGGAGAATGAAGCCACCATGAGAAAGGCTTACCGCCCATGTTTCATGATTCAATTCCGAGTCCCTAGAACACCGAGGACGGAGTTGTTTATGCGGAGAGGGATGTAATATCCTTAATTCTAACCTAACACTTATGGGCATAATCCCATTGATTATGATGTTACTTTGATGATTAGTTGGTATATTTGGTCTAAGACCACACTACATATGAACATTATGATTGTTCGATATTTTGGGCATAAGCCAATTGCATATGTTATCTATGTGTGTGTGTGTGTGTGTGTGTGTGTGTGTGTGTGTGTGTGATTTTATGTGTTGGGCATGCACCCTAAAGCACATAATGGATGAGATTTTTTATGTTCAGCAAGGAGCTCTACAGAACATAGGTATTTGATATTTTTTGTTGAGAGAGAAGATCTAGAGCACATGTGTATTTATATTTGTGTTGATCATGAAGCTCTAAAGCACATGAAAAGATAAATTGGAAGTGTTTGGAATCATTCCTGGATCCTTCCAAGTTCTTGTTGAGCCTAAGCTCTAGAACATCGGATCCTTAGCCATTGTATCTCTAGGTGTATCCTACAAGTACATCCTAGCATTAGTGTTGAGCAAGGAGATATAGAATTGCATTAAGTTTGTAAATCCCTATTTTTAGCATTGAGTATGGGCTTTGGATAAGCACTAGGAGTGATTGAAAAAAATTAATTATATCGAGTGAAGACGAATCGAATAAAAAATTGATCTCATCTTACTTATTTTTAAGTGATTAAATGAAATTTTGAATTTATGTATGTCATCAAGTACTGAAGAAATTCCATGTTATATGAGGGAATCCAACATGCAAGGAGGTTTAGATTTTTCTAACCTAGTTGACCTAACCCCTACCTGGAGTCCTTATTAAAGAAAGTGACCAAGATAAAAGAAAAATGTCATATGTTTAGGGATCATACTATATGATACCTAAGGATAACATGTTAATATATATATATATATAATTTATACATGGTATGTTTAAGGAGGAAGGAGAGTAATAATACTAATAGCTAAAAGTAATAAAGAAAGGATCCATATGTTATTATTATTACTAAATATTAAAATACCCACAAGTGTTAAAATAGGAACTAGTCAAAAGTTCCTAAGATAAGTATTAAAATTAAATTAAATGGTTTAATTCAAGAAATCAAATGATTCTTGATTTAACTGCCCCTTTGACTGAAATTTGTCCTATAAAAACCCAAGGCAAAGTGAAGTTTGGGGATTTTTCTGTGATTCCATATTTATACCTGATTATTCTCAAGAGAGTTCTTGGAGAACATTTTTCCTAAGAGAAAAAAAAAAGAGAATTGATTCAAAACCTGATATCCGAGATAGGAGCTTTAAGCTACTTGCATGATGGAACCAGCTCGGGGGGATTCGGATTGAAACCTGTAGGAATAGTTATGGGTCATGGTTAGGTGGAACATGGTAGTTTCCAAGTTATTCGGTTATCTAAATCAAGGCCAGATCTGTCTATGAATTTGTTAAATGATGGGTATTTGAGTGTGCATGATTTTCAGCCATTCAAACAGTTTCATCTTGCAAGTATGAGGTTCTTGATTTTTCCCTTGAAAATTACACAAGTTTTATTATTTGAAGTAGATTGAATTCTAAATGATTTATTTTAGTAACTATATGCTATAATCTAGGTTATCTTTTTTGCATTTCTACTTTCTTCATCTTGTAGGTTAAACTCATTGTTTATTAGTATATACATTTCTTTTATCAAAGGTTAGGTTATCTTCTTCTATTTTACCATGATATTGTCATATATTTTATTTATGATGAGATAAGAACCCTTAGGTTTATCTATTGAAGGGTTTTTTTTTTCTATTTCATCTCTGCAATTTGTTTACTGTCTATAAATTCAAGTTCCAAAACCTAGAATTAATTAAAAACAAAACCTATATCTTATCTCTGCTGAAAGTTTTCATATTGCCATTAGGCTGGTATTATTTATAATAAACCAAAATACTATCTACAACTTTGATTTAAATTAAATGCATAATATTATAACTAAAATATAAGTACTAAACACTTTAATTAAAATATCATAAAACAGAACTATAAAAAAATCATTTCCATATTATAAACAAGAATATTGAATACCAATCTAAGGTATCGATACCTCTAAGTTCTAAAGGCATGAGTGCCTCATATTTTTCATAACCACACTATATACTTATAACCTAACACAAATTACATTATCAAAATAGTATCTCTCAAGAGATTATAACATAAGAAATCAACCATAACCTAAGACAACATACATTAACATATATCGTATAAATTAAAAGGTTACACGATCGAATCATGTTGGCACTCATGACAAAACAAAAAAACTACACACACATCTTTTAAAAACTACGTATCCTAGGATCGAATCCTGCGAGCTCATGTTTTAAAAACAAGGGTTGTATTCCAACCATGACCAACATCGAATCCCGTAGGGTTCGATTTGCCACAGTTTTTCAACGTTGTAATAGCTTACCATTATTCCAAAGAGTATACAATAATAACATCTAAATTAAAGAAGAACTAACCATATATCGTTTTCATTTCCTTTTCAACGTTTCCACATATTAAAATACCAAAAAAAAATATACATGTTGTAAATTGCATTCCAACATTTCCACATAGTAATATAAACTCCAATCTTATACTCTGCAATCATTTTGAGGCTTATGACCGAGAAACAGAGGAAATGCAATAACATAAAATATAGACGATTATCCATTGTCAACGCTATCATAAGCAATGAAATCCTATTGGCATTAATAAAACAAATCTCAAGGCCATTTTCTAGGTAAATGCACAGGTAAGTAAATAAACACCATGAATCACCATAAATCAACAATTCACCATTTCATTACACAATTGCTAAGCTATTTGGAAAGAGTTCCATTTCCAGCAATGGCACGACTCTAAAGCCAAATTAAACTCTGTTAAATACCAAAAACGAGAATTGAAATTATAGACATCAGTTTACATAGAGTCAAAACATTGCTAAGAAAGGAATTGTATCCATGATTTATACACAGCAATGAGTGCATTCTTTTATAAAACCAATAATATATATATATATATATATATATATATATCTATGTATGTATGTATGTATGTATGTATGTATGTATGTATGTATGTATGTAAACTACACATTCGTATTTCCTAGCCAATGCACCACTGCAAGAAATGGTGTTGCCACCATTCGAAACCCAACATTATAACTAAAACACGGAGTCTGCATTAACCATCAAGGTCACAAGTAAAAGGTACAAATCAAAAATATTATATAGCAGAGTCATGATAATCATGGCCTGAAGGCACCAAATCAAAACCCAACAATTTAAACCCCAAACTTCATATGCATCCTTGATTCCTTTCATTATTTACAACATGCCTGTACACAGTTGAAACCCCTAACCCACGCAAGCATTCATTCATCAAACAATAATATTAAAGCTCTGTCAAAACACCCATATGCAAAGGAACAAATTTATGCTTGTTTATATAGGACTTACCTATGAAGGGTAATGCGTCAAAAACCAGATAAGACCCACGATCTGTGCAAGGGAGGCATACTACCTACAAACAAAGGATAGAGAGATTTGAGAAGTATGAAAATCCTTCAATTCAAAACAACATTAAACAACATTGCAAACTAGGCGAAGAGAATACCTTCCAAAACGCATATGCAAGCGAGACCCCACACCATGATATAAACAACAAAGAAGAATAGAGGTCACCCAAAAAAATTCCAAATGACCCATTCGTCCATGATAGTCCAAGCTTAGGACTTCATGCCCACACATCCGAAGGAGCATTTACTTTTCCACCCTGTCCACCACTATGTCGATTTTTATCCCCATACCTATAGGTCTTAAACCCCAACTCACGACTTGGTAATTGTAAAGCCTTGCACATTAAAACCCCATCATATGCATCATGACTTTGGATAAAGCCAAGATTCATGGAATATGTAATATTCCATGAATGGATTAATATACAATTAACATATGGTATAAAAACCTCAATCAATATATGGCTGAGATCTGATATCTTAATCCTTTCACATAATAATTAAACCATATAAATGTTAAAGCACAGGTTTGAATCTTAATTAAGGTCTTAGAACCATAAGTGATATTAATAACTAGTTAGACATAGGTCTAAACCAAAACAACCATGTGTAAACAACAATGCTAACCATAGCAACTAGAATCACTAAGACAACACTATGGTCTTGTTGTTGTCCAAGTAGTAATGTAGTTTAGCATAGGTAGCATGTCTATGTTTAAACCATTATAGCCAGTTTTCCATCACCTAGTGCACCTGCACAAAACAAAGAAGAGATGCATTAGTTCATTATGAACTAAGTAAACCCTGTAACCTCAAGGAAAACCAGTTACCTCTCTAAGTGATCCTATAAGGGATACAAGACACACCACTCCACCCCTTGACAATATAAGTTAAGTCGAAATTTTCTATAAACCAATAAGAAAAACTTATTACCAGTAAGTAAGATATAAATTGAACACACGTACATGTAAGTAAATGATAAGAAGTAATCAATGAATAGTGTAACCATCTAACTCAGATCCAAGTAACATAAAAACATTATAAAATTACATTAATAACGACATCGGGGAAAACATGTAGAAGAGGGTAAGAATAAATTATGACAATTCAGTTGTGTGAACAAAGTTTGACACATTCCGCATAAGAATAGTTAATGTCTAGTTCACATTGTAATTAACTAGCCAAATAAATAAATAAAAATTCAAATTTTGGGGAAATTACACTAAGAAAAATTAATACTAAGATTTATTGTAAGCTTTAATATCCATTTTCAATATCATGGTGGAGTTTGACATTTTTATATTCAAGTGTTAACATCCTTGTTCAAATTCATTGTAATATCCTGAATTTTGGACCTAAAACTTATAGGCATGTGCCTATTGATTATGATGATTATCTTGATGTTTTATTTTATATTGGGTTGAAGACCCCACTGCATATGAACATGATGATTTGTTTTATATATTGGGCGTAATCCAATTATTGATAATATATGTATAAGCTAGTTTGTGTTGGCCATGGACCCCGAAGCACATGATTGATGAGATGTTTTGTGTTCAGAAAGGAGCTCTAGAGCACTGGAGTGATTGATTATTTGTGTTGAGTGAGAAGCTCTGGAGCACATGATTTTACCTTTCTGTTGAGTGAGAATCTATGGAACACATGAAAAGATAATTGGATGTGTTGGGAATAAGCCCTGGAGCCTTCCATGTTGATGTTGAGCATAAGCTATGGAGCATTGGATCCTTGGCCATTGTATCCCTATGTGTATCGTACAAGTACATCCTAGCACTAGTGCTGAGCAAGGAGCTATGGAATTGCACTGAATTACCTGTTAAAGATTTGAGTATGGGCTGTGGTAAGCGCTAGGGGTTAGTGAAAGGATTTAATAAAATTCTGAGTGAAAACGACTCGATAAAAATATTGATCTCATCATACTTATCTATAAGTCATTAAATGAAATTTCAAAATTTTGTATTCTCATCAAAGTACCGAAGAGCTACCACATTATACGAGGGAAATCCAATATGCAAGGATGTTTATAGTTGCCTAGCCTAGTAGACCTAAACCATATACCTACTTGACCTTAATGAAGAAGTGTCATTAAGTCTAGGGATCATCGTATATGATGCCCAAAGACAAATGTTAACAAAGTGTTATATTATTATGTACTTTATACATGGTATGTATTAAGAATTAAATATATTAATAAGATAACTAAATGAAAGAAACGAGGGAAGCTCCATCAATTATGATTCATTATTAATTATTTAATAAATAGTATAATGTATATGAAAGTCCAACTAGGAACTAATACAAAGTTCCTAAGTTAAAATATTAATAATTACCCAAAGTAATTGAAAAGGGTTAAAACAAGAAGCCAAGGTTTCTTGATTTAACTGTCCCATTGACTTAAAATTCTGTTTATAAAGACGCAGGCCAAGAAAAGGCTTGGGGGTTTTGATATATCATGAGAGGAGTCATTTTTCTTCCTGTTTGATCTCAAGTAAATTCTTGAAGAAACATTTCCTGGAAGGAAAAGGAGAACTGATCTAGATCTAATACACCAATTAGGAAACCCTACCATAGGAGAACTACGCTACTTACATGTTGGAGTCCATCTCGGGGGGATCCAGATTAGAACCAAGAATCGTTCTGGGTCATGGTTGGGTGGAACATGGGAGTTTCCAAGTAATTTGTTCATCAAACATAGGTCATATCTTCATTGAATTGTTAATGTTGGTTATTTGAGTGTGAAGGTTCAGCCATTAACAGAGCTTCAAGGTCAAGTATGAAGCCCTAGAATTCCTATTCTATTTCTCTAAATTTAATTACTGGATATACTAGGTAAATGATTTCAATGCATTTCCCAACCCTATGTCTAGGATTATCTCATTAGAATCTGCTAGGATTTGTAATTTCTTTAATACTAAGCTTAGGCTATAAATTTTATTATATGTTGTACATTACAGGGTTTGTAATTTAAGTTGATTTTTGTATTATTCCCATGCTTATTTTATGTTTACTATATCTAGGTTTTGTTACCAGTTAGCATATAATTGTTCTACAGGTTGCATTACTCTGCTGACATAATTCATTTGTCAGCAGAGGCTTGTTTTAAATTCAAAATTAGTTCAGAAGTACAGGTTATATATATATTCAAATAGTTTTATAATTAATCTACTAATTATATTACTTATAAACTAAAGTACATAATTAAATATTATAAACAAAATCAACTAATAATAGACGAAAACTAAATTTAAGATAGCAAATCATTAAAGACCTTCAAGGTCTGTCTCAACAAGTATAAGTTAAATATCATAACATTCCATTAAATAAACATAATCATAATTAACCAGAAATAGAAGGCATCGTGACCATCCATGTGGTCCAATACCAAGCCTCTATATTATTATATAAACTCCATAGTTCTAAACTCCCAATCGAGTATCCCATCCATTTACATAACTCATTGTTGTAAGATATCCTACAGTCCTATTATTACAGCCATCCTTTTCATAAAACATAAATTGTTTAAAGGTCCCATCTATATCTACACACAACCGTCGCATAACATTAAGAAACTAATAATTAAAACCTATTTTTTCCAACAAAGGTCATGACATCAATTCCTATGGATGTCCAAGACACAAGGAAAACACAATAATAACAAGCCATAGCATTTTATACACAAAAAGTAAGCAAATAGTATAACCATGTTTACACAAGCGCTGTTATACATCTAATGTATGCGGGCTGCAATTTATAAATAAACCAAATTCTATGCAATAATCAAAGGCATACTCTAATAGTGAGGTCATAAGACCCTAACTACAGTCACAGCCTTGTCCAATTTTTTAAAGTTTAACACACAGTCCTTCCAAAATAACCGTACAGTATCGTTGGCCATCGTGGGTTCCCCACACATGCCTCTTCACAGTCCACATCGCATAAGAACCAATAAAAATAATTAAAACCCTACACTAAGCTATTGCAGCACTAAGGGAAAGGCTCATGCCATTCACGGCATGACCTATACCCACGATGTCAATGTATTACAGTATAAATCTAAGGAACGCCATTATATATAGAACCTTCAAGTAGGCGAATGCCCCATCTAAATTTAACATAACAAACTGAAGAATGTAGAATATAATCGTCTTATACACAGCTTAAAATAATAACCATGGTAATCAATTACAAATAGTATTTACATCCATTTACAAAGTGGGTATCATGTTTTCTACATAGTCATCATTTAAAGACCAAAAACCAAGTTACACAGGCATGTCAATGGGATAATGCACCATTGCAAGCAATGGTGTAGCCCATGGCTAAAAGGCCCAAATCAAAATAATGATTTACATAACCAAAACTTATTTACAAAGAGCCGAATGGCTTACAAGTTACTTCATGGCTCAAATACCAAAACAAATTAATAAAACCCAAGTCTGTAATCATAAGCCCGAAGGAAACCCCACCGAGAAAGCCCCAAACCCAAATGAAGAAACAACATGCAGACATGCCGAGAGGGAACAAGTATATGCTTGTTAAGAAAGGATTAACTTGCACCTTGGCTCTATAGTCAAGATAACAACCGATTTGGAGCCACATTTCCCCTCACTACTTCGGCACCTCTAAACACCAAATGAAACTGGGGGATGAGAAGTATGACAACGTTAAGAACCTTAAACAAAAAAAATGTGTAGACATAAGAACCCAGAATGAAGCTTACCTTATAGTCTGAGGGTCTCCTCCATGTTTTCTCCTTGCATAGAGCCAGATTACACGAACCCAAATGACAAGAGAATTGGAAAAGCCATCGTGAGACCAACCTAAGTTTGGGATGTCACAAAACCCAAGTGCATTAATGGCATTAATGCACCTACTAGTGTCCATTAACGAAATACCAAACCCACTCTCCATACTAAGGTTTTGTTGCATATACTTGGACTCCATTTCTCTTACCAAACCTTAAAACGCTGCTAACATATGGTTCAACCATATTATATATTCGCCGCTCTATTCATAACACAAGGTAAAACCTTACAACGTATATGTTATAACAAGGAATAATGTATTACAATGTTAAGGTTTAGTGCTTGGACAAGGCTTTGTTTGCGTTAGTATCAAGACAAGCCACAAGACTTGCATATTAAACATAACATGAAAACCTTAGGTTTTAAGGCATAACTTATTACATACATTTAATCCCTAAGCTTATGCTTAGTAAACATGGAAAAAGCAATATGCCATGTTAAACGATTAAACCTTATAAAAGTTAAGGGTCTATCCTTAATCCCACCCAATAACCTACAAATGGAGAACATAAGAAGTGTTAACAAGTTGTGTTAAAATAAACATATAACGGAATTATACTAAGATATATAAACGATGGGATACAAAGCCATAATGAAGTAAAAATTAGTAATTATACCTATTATAATTTCGAAGTCGGTAAAAGAACCAAAGTCAACCGATAGTATGTTCTTCAAGATCAATACTTTCCGTACTCTTTAAACAAGATTTCGTCGCAAGTATGAACTGCATGTGAAATAAAAATAGGTTCCTTAGTTTAGAGAATTAAGTAATCCTGCAAACAAGTAAACACCGTTACCTCTCAAACCGTCATGGGAGAATGAGTCCCGCCACTCCACCCACTTTGTTTCCACAAACAAAGTTAAGTTAGGACTCTATAATTAACAAGTGCGATAGTGTAGAAAGGACAAAGCATATAAATGCACTAATGACACACAAGCGACAAAAGTATAAACATAATACTAAGTAGTAAACAGTAGTACAATGTCATAAGTAAAATACATTAAAAATAATGACTAAAAGTAAAAAAACAAAATGTAAGAATGGCTTACGAATGAACAATGGTACATGAAGTGTACGATAGAGTTCAGCAAGTGAATAATGTTTTTCCTAAGTAGTTTTTACTAGCCAATAATTTTTTTATTTTTTTCAATTTTTGAAGACATTACAGTCATAATGGAGTTGATAGTTTTATGTTCAATTGTTAGGATTGTGTTTCCTTACATTAATGTTGTTAAATTTTAAAGGTAAATATATGTAACTATTACTTGGAAAAGATAGATATCTAAAATTCCTCATTCAATAAAACAATCACTGATGGTTATTGGAAATATTTTTAGATATTAATACGTGAAGATGAAAAAAATAGACAAATTTCAAGGCGTACATAACATTAGTAATACAAGTAAGTAATTACGAATTAGTATGTAATATGCTTTCAGTAAGTTATATCTAATGGTTATGTGAAATAATTTTAGATATGAATATCTTTTAATGAAAAATAGACAAATGTCAAGACTATGTCACAAATGATGGCAAATAGGTATATAGCATTAGAAATACAACTAAGAAATTCTCAATGAGTATCTTATATCCTTTTGAGAGATTGAATATGCAAACATCAAAAGAAAGACAGTTTCTTAAACTTATGTAAAGTTGTTTTTTTGTAAAGTAATCACTAGATCATGCATTTGTATTTGATATTAGTCATCATTTTTCAAGTCCATTACAATCGTCCATGGTTCGTGACTAGTTGCTTTGGATTTTTAGAAGGAAAGTATACAATTAGACAACATAAAAGAAAAGTTATTTTTTCATAAGGTGGATCTCAAGGGAAATAAACTTTGAGTAGTTATGACTTAAATAATGTTTAAAGCGAGGGATATGAAATGATGTTCATGTAAGATAGGTGATGGATTCATTTTTTCAAATATTACATTGTACTATTTAATATGTTAGAGCTAGTATTCTCTAATCAAGATTCTTTTAGTTTTTTAATTGTGAAAGTGTGCTAAATCATAAATCTTAATAAGAGATACAAAGTGGCAAAGTTCCCCACAATAGATTTAAGATTTAAGATAATTTGAATGGAAATGAAACTGTTGTAATGAATCTAAGTTGTTTTTAAGAGGATTCTATATTTGAAAAGATTCATATTACCTCAAAATTTTAAATTCCTCAAAAACTCCAAACTTTTATAACTAACAACACTCTAAACCCTTTCACAACTAAACCCTTCCATAAATGTGTTGCACCATAGAAAGAAATGCATTGTTCTTTTGTACTAGTGTTTGTTGGAACAAGATTAAGAACAAGAATTTGATGTGTAGGTATCTTGTAAATTTCCTAAATGCAACTATATACAACTAATTTCCTGTTTTACAATCTCCTCATCCACATCTCTATACTATCGAAAATCTCACCTTCATTATACTTAATTGTGAAGCTAAATCTCAAATGAATAGACTTTGTGTGATTTTCTTTGTACATCTGACTATGGCTGAAAAATTGCACTCAATTAATATATTAAGTAAATTTTATAAATCAAATAAAAATTTCTTCAAACATTATATATCCAAAATTAAATTTTACAAATTAAATAAAAACTTATCCCATATCAAATAAAAAGTAAATCGTTTAATGTTTCATGATGATGAAATGATTAACGTCCACTGAGACATACTTTGGTCTATCATTCCTCAAGAAGGATAATACTTAGTTTACTTTAAAATCTTGTACTTATTCTAAAAATGATTTCCAAGAAGCTTTCCAAGATCACTATAGTTTTGGCAAGTTAGGAGGTTATAAAGGTTTGTATTGTAGCAAATACTGTGAAACTTAGATCTAATGCGGGTGTAAGCAAGGCACTCTAAGAGAAAGTGATTTTCATCCTCAACACCCATAAAATCACACAGATGGAGAATGCTTTCTACCCATGGATTTTAGGAATACACCAAAGGAATGTTTCAGTATGGAGTTCATCAGAGTTCGTTCTAATCTTAGCTATATTAATACTTTTTCTATGAGCTAGTTCCTACCGAGAGATACTTCTGAACTTTGAAGTTATGATTAATGACCTCTTTATAATATCTTAATTTTTTCTTAACAGCTAAATTTTCCTTACACCATAATCTCTCTTTAAAATTAAAAGTAATAATATTTTTTACATTATCAATGATCTGCAAAATGTCATTTTCATCAATTCCCCAATGGTTTAACCAAACCATGCTATCTTTACACCAACATTGCTTGAGGCGTAATTGGTTTTGACTTGATTTTAAAGCAATTTTAGGAAGACTTTCATTTCCCATGTTATTTATCTTATTCTTGGACATCGGGTACCTAGTAATAGCCATGCTCTCGATGGGGGAAAGACCCACTTCGATTAGGAAAATAGGATAAGGTGCATTTCTTTTAATTTTTAGGTTATAAGTTATAAACCTATTTTAGATTTGCTCAATATTCCTCCATGATTCTCTATAAATAATGCACTATAACACACCTAAAAATAGAAGAAAAAAAATTACATGCATTACTTTTACATTTACTTAGTAGATTTCTAGGTTTTACTTCTGCTATTTCTAAATATCATTATATTCCAAGTTACAACATTTTTTTCTAAGGATTTCAATGGCTAGTTCCTTCCGTAACCTTCATCCATGACCACACAGGTGATGTACCTCATTTATTCATGTTCTCTATTTATTTCTCTTTATGATAAGATGAACTAGACTAAGGCATGGGATATTGTTCATTATCTTGACCCCAACATGTCAAGTGTGTTATATTTTCAACGCTTTGGCCTTACCATAGTTTATACATATGTGTGTAAATATCTTCCCCTAAGCATTAAAATACTACGGTTTTTAAAGCGCATGGTTCGCCATATGGTGACCTCTTGATATCAATAAAAAGCGACAATTTATGTACCTAGTGTTGGCATGATACTACAAGTTTTGGCCTTAGTGCATCTCTTTATGATCCTTGATGTTCATGGTGTAAATGCTATATCGTATAATTTTAATATGATTTAAAATATTACAATTCATAAACCTCACTATGCTCGCAATATGGTTTTAATGTATTTGAAGGAATAATACTATGCTAGGATTGTAAATATTTCCAAGATCTTGGCCTAACCTAGAGCTAAGGTAAGGGCATCGGTTCGATTATCTTGTATTATGCATATGTTATGTTTATAATGGAAAGGGGTGTGGATCTAGGCATATCCCACGATGGCATTATGTGTTATAGTCCTATCTCCATGAAATTTATAGCATAAATATAAAATGATGCATGGTGTAGTGTTCAAAGTTATGTTATAAGATTTGGTTATATTTTAAGATATGTTATCCTCCAATGATATATGGAATATGTTATATGATTGGAATTTAAACAATATCCAAGGTTTGGATTCACAATGATTTGGATGTGTAATGATTCGTCCATGCAATAAATGGTACTTCTATTTGACATTTAAACTTGTCCTAGCTGCGTGTTGGCAGCGCAACTAGGCCCACAAGGAAGCATGAGATTGAATCTTTTCCTTACACCTAGATGGTCATATTGTTAAATTTTCGCAGGGTTTGTAAATGTCTTAACTTTTTCTGAGCTCACATTTTGGTATTGTTTCTTGTTGGACGTCGGTCGAGGGCCAAGATCTGCTCTGTGATCTCATTACTCTATTTTGATTGTGTTAATGGTGTTGTTCTGGTTCTCTCCGAGGTAATATGGACTTCCTAGTATTTCACAATGCTAATACAACCATATTGGAGCTCCAACGAGCCTTTCAATGTTCCCAACACATGAAAAATATGCTCCAGCAAGTTAACATTCACTTGCTACTTTCTCTATGTGTTTTACTTGGTTTATAGTGGATAGTTCTAGTTTTCTTTCACTAATATGTTTCTTGGTGAATCCAGGTTGTAGAGGGATAAGGGTGGTCGAAGGAGACGATCCCTAGCCTTGGTTTCCTAATTCCAAGGTAAGGTTTCCAACCTCTTTAAGTTTATTACTGGGTTTTAAATAAAATTACAATATGATGTTAAACTATCTGTAAAAGGAAATTGCAGGTTTCAGCACTGGAGAGGGAGGCAACAGAGTCACCTCCTCTGAGGCCTGCATTTCAAAACTCGTAGGTAATTATGCACTTCATCCTATTGGTTTCATTTTCCAGCCACACATCATTATTTGGATCATTTTTGCCTAATTTACTACTTATACTATCTTTTGACTCAAACATGTGACTACATCAACATACTAAAGCTTTGCCTTCAATCAGGGAGATTAATTGAGCCTCCTCCTTCAATATAGGCAAAAATATGGGTTGATATGCATGACATAAACGCCCCTTTTAGTTAACTACAGGTTGTTTCACCTACCTTTCAGTTGAATTGAAGATGCAAAGGCACATTCCTCATCAATTTGCCTATTTTTCATTAAAAGAAGTTAGCTGGAGTGATTAAAGGAACCTCCACATACTTTTGGTGACTCGGTTTAGTTCAGTTCAGTTCATCCCACCTAATTGAATTCTGATAGTCGTCCGCACCTACTTTTTGGAATGTAGTTGAGTTCTATTCATTTAGTCTCAGTCTAAACTACCTCTGAGTCAGTTAGTGTTAATTAAGTTGGATTTAAGTGATTAACTAATGTGTCGAGTGGTGTTTAATTCACAATTAAGCCACTCTCATGTAATGAATTTGAATGAACTTTCTTGGATTCGAATTACATGGCTCTTCCTGCCATTTTATTGCATTGTATCACTACTTCTGATTAATGATAAGCAAGTATACAACTGCAAGTATTTTTGCATTGTTTCATTTCATTTCTGAGTAAAATTGATATGTGAAATATATTATAAGTTTATGTCTTGTTCTTTAGATTGTTGTGACTCCAATTTTATATGGTATCAGAGCCATGGCATGACAAGGAAACTCTTCTACAAGTTTCTTACTGTATCTATGAAGAATATTGAGGAAAATTGCTCAAAATTATTCCAACTCCGCACCAAAAATAGAGAGTTTTCCACATAAGTTCTAGAAAAATAGTCATTCTCTCTCTTGATTATGTCGAGAGAAGTCTATCCAGGTGTGAAGAAAACTCCAAAAGTGCAGGTTGTTCGACCTTTTTGTTTCTTTTAATGTGATTGTAGGTATCTCAAGCACTTCTATTGCATTTGTTGTTGCTACAAAATCAACTCCTCTTTAAGCAGTCTTCTCACTCCTTTCAATATTTTGTAATTTATAAATATGTAGAGTGTTTTAAGCTTCAATTTTTTGAAGTAGAGCTATGATACCATCGTATAAATATACCATAACAATAAAAAGAATATTAATAATATCAAATGTAATTTATGATAAACAATAACATATAAGTAGAATTAAATTATCTAGAAATTACCACCATCCTAACTCGATATAAGTAGAATTAAATTCTCTAGAAATTACCACCATCCTAACTTGAGGAAACCCTTAGTTTTTTTAAAGACTCCTAAAATAATGATCAAATATAAAATAAAAACATAGAATATCTTTTCCAAATTTTCTTTGGATCCTTAAGCCATTTTCCCCTCTTCCCTATCTTCTCTTCTCTATTTATTTCAAAATATTTCTCCACCACCTTCGTACTTTTAGATTATAACAAGAATAAATGTATTAAAATACGAACTACGTATGATAGAAGTCAAATATTGTTGGTGCAATGCATATGAAATCCTATCTACCCATTATTAAATTAATATCCTCGCCCACCACATAAGTTATCAAATACATTTGATATGTAATATATTAAAATATTTATTAACATGGGTGAAAAGTTTTTTTAATACCAATTACAACTCTATCAACTAATTTTAATCCAACTCTATATTCACATTTTATTTATATTATTGTTCTTCACATAAATCTATGAAACCAATGGAGATATGCATGCACATGTGTAGATCCACTTTTTCATAAGTGAAGGATATGACACATTGTAAAAGAGGTCACAAGTTAAAACCTTAATTACATTATGCATTTTTCTTGTAGGTTGTGTGGTGCAACTAGAGGTATAGTGGTAATAAATGGGAATCGACATCATATCACACGAATATGAGGCATGTCCATGTTGTCAATTCCCCTAGCATAAAAAAAAATCAATAAATATATTTTATGTTTAAAAAATATGTTTTACGTGTCTCTTTCCACTTATATACATAATTTAATTAATATATTTACTCAATGCTTTAATAAAATATATACCTACTTATTTTTACACACATACAATAATAATAATAATAATGTTTCAACAATATTTAATTTGAAAAGTATCTCACATATCAATAATTTTTTGTAAAATTGGAAAGCAAATATTTTTAAACACATATGCTAATCATTAATTTAATCTCAACCAAGTCATTAATAAATAATTTACTAAACAAAGATAATATGAATCATTCATCATCTCTTAATAATTATGATTTACAACTAATTTGAATCCTATAAGCACAACTTGACAAATTCCTTATGAATTTTGTTCAAATATCATTGGTTCTTCTAAACAACCATTCTTTCTTCTATACTATTTTAAATTATAATTTTCATTATGTATAAGAACATCTTCCATTTTTGACAAATTCGTTGGAAGTTTTGTTGAAATATCATTGGTTCTTTTCGACAACCATGATTTATTCTGTACTCTTTTAAATTATAATTTTCACTGCATATGTATCAAATGGTGATGTATATGAACATCATCATACGATGATGTGGCATTAACTCAACAAATCCATTACGATCATTCAGTATCGGTGTACCTTGTTTGCATACCACTTCTTAAATTATATATCACATTATAATAATAAAAAAATTAGAAATTATATATATATATATATATATATATATATATATATATGATGATGATTATTATGATGGTTAACGTCTACCCAGACCAACCTTTGGTCTATCGCACCAAAAAAACAAATTATTTAGTTTGTTTTAAAATATTCTTAATTGTTTCATAATAAGGACCATTTTATAAATCATCTCATTAAATGAACACTTAAATTATATGACTATTACTTTAGTTTCACATAGAATATATAATTAAGCTACATCAAAATAAAAAATATAAAGTTACAGTGATAATATTCTTATAGTATTTATTTACAAAATATATAATAATCTTCATCACAAAAGATCCTACTTTAAAAATTGTCGATCTATATAAAGATTTTGTTGTATCTATGGACACCGGAAAAAAAGGTCAAGGTGGAGTACTAATAAAGGAAAATTATGGTGTAGCCCATGAGGTGTGTTCTTGATTGATGGCTTGCGTAAGAGGATGATACAAAGGTTGGACACGGGAACTAACAAAATCCAAGTTGAATTTAGATATGGGTTTATTAGTGGAACCTCCCTGATGTAAAGTCTCGTTGTTGTTTGTTTTTCATTCTTATCTATTAATTAGTGGTTATGCAATGTGGTATCTATCTACCCTAGGTATGGTCGTATCTATTAGTGGTAGGTATGCCTTTCTATCTGTTTCTACTATATATGTGTGTCTTAGTCTGTACTAAGGATGGTTGTATTAGTTCATCCTAGTACTAAAAGTAGGTATTGTGTGGTTGTGTATGCCCTTTCCTTGGTATGCTTATTCTTGGGTATGCCCTTTTCGTTGTCCTTGGTGTGCCCGGTTCCTTATATTTTTAGATTAATAACTAACTAGTATTCTAAATCACATAAAAACTAGGGACATATGGGGGAAATTCCCCTCTCGATTGAGTGCTGAATAGAAACTATATTGGGCCCAGGGACATTCTTAGAGATATTGTTTAGAATTAACCTCGTAAAACATGCATTTGAGTGCCTCAACGTAGGAATATTAGGTTAAGGAACATAAGGATTATAAAGTATGCTCGCTCATCACCTTACTTTGTTAAATAAGGCACTAGAAAAAGACTACCTAAATAAACATCGCATATTATGAATACTTTGTTCTCTTAATCCTATATATAATAACACTCATGTGTCTGATGCATGAGGCCCAATATAATAGGTATTGCACTCATGCATGCACCTTACCATCCACGTACCTTTAGGAAATCATGTGATTCCATATATATGGTGATGTACTTGTAACTTCGGAATGTATTCACCTATATATCTTATGTATCATACCCTGATGTTTATTCCAGGAAGTGTCTGTAATGTATTAAAGTCATGTCATGCCCCAATGTGCCTATCGGGAGATTCAATAATGTAAACAAGTCATGTCAAGTCATTGTGGGTAACCCTCCTATTGTTTAAGGGTTAAAGTCCCCGCAGTTGTGGGGGCCGTGTGATTATTAGACTATCCTAGAGAAGTCGACCCTAGGTGAGTTATTGTAAGTCGGGGAAATAGTCTCCACCATTGTGTTAAGGATAACCCTCCTTGTTGGTCAAAGGGGCAAAGTCCCCACAAATTGTGGGGCACTAGGGTTATTAGAATCTCCTAGAGATGTCAGCTCTAGTAAGTAATTATTAAGTGAGGGAGACATGTTGGAGTGGATATTAAGTGAACGAAAGAATATAAATAGAGAGTGAGCCTCTCTATTTAACACACACACACACACTCACTGGGGCGCATGAGTGAGAGAGAAGAAACTGGGATCAGAGAATGAGACTACTACTATTGGGAGATCATCTTTATGTTTTCAGTTCTTACTTTTGATGCTCATTCTCTCTTTGAGGAAGTTGCAGGGTTTTGTCCTTTATGGTTTCTTCGAGGAAAATTATTTGTGTCTCTTGTTTCTTGTGTTTATTGCTATGCATGTTATTCTCTCAGTTAAATATCCTAACATCATAATGCTAGCTTGAATGATAAAAATCTAACATGGTATTAGAGATAACCTGAGAAGAAGACATTCAGCAGCTACAGAAGTTAGGGATTCTTACTTATTGGGTCTCTCTCCACAATCCATCAGCAAAAGTATGCAAGGTTGAGACTCTATTGAAGGGCGCATTTTTCTGTCGAAGTGGAATTCAATTTCAAGCATTTTCAGTATTCGATGCGGGAAAGTAGGGATTTCTACAGAATAGGAACTTTTGAGTGAGCGTGGCATAGGATTTCTATCCTCATCAAAATCGAATTTTAATGACCTGGGTCGATATTTTTGGTTGGGTGAACTCCGAGAAAGTCAAACCCTAGTTTGACACCGAGCTGGAAAAACCCTAAAATACTAAAACTGATAAGTTTTCGTAGATTTTCTATATCTAGGGATTGGAGAAGTCTCAAGATCTAAAACTTTTCCAAGACAAATATAAAATCTGGATTTACACGGTATCTAAAATTCAGCCTCCGATTCGATATATTCTAGGAGATATGATCACTCCAAGTTAGGGTTCCAGGCTCTTCCAAGATTCATCCCTAAACAGGAAACCTGGGGATAATTGACATATATTGGGCTACTAAGGTCCAAATGAAATTTATGAATATGTTACAGAAAGGGTACGAACTTTACTTTTTGTGGTACAATTTTCAGACTAGGAAGATGAAACAGTGACATGTGGCAGTCCATACAACTTCACTGTTCTGAACAATCCTGTAACAGGTCACCATGGAAAAATGATCATAAGTCCCAATTGGTGAAACAAATTCTGATGAAACATATGGTGTTGAAATAGGGACAGGAGAGGCTATCTCAGTGCAAAGTTTTAGATACAGAGGAGCAGTAATTTTGGAGATACCACAGAAATAGTATCAAGAATTTCTGCAGAAGAAATTGGAAAACTAGGGCTTCCTGTTCTGGGAGCTTCCCTCCACTGTTTTCAGAAAAGGAGTACATTGGACAACTTGCCTTGAAGAGATATATATTTCTATCCAATCATAAGTGAAATATTCCAATTTTTTAAAATTAGGGTTTCTCTGACAAACCCTAGATCAGCGAGCTCCAGAACAAGGATAGACTCCTCAAATTGGTAAGATCTAATATTTTGCTATTTTCATTTGAGGTTCTCATTTCGAAATGATCTATCACATCATCTTGATGATAAGATTGTTTAAGTTCACAACTTCCAAGCATGGAAGTATATGATCTCTCTGAAAAAAATGAATTGGACACCTACATAAGAAGAGAGGTTCCAGTTCCAGAGGGAGATGAGGCTCAAATCCTTACACAAGATGAACTTGGTCAAGGCCAAGAAGATCATTACTGATTCAATCATGGATCACCTTGTTCCACGAGTGTCTTCCCTAAATACATTGAAGATGTTTGATTCCTTGACCAAGCTATTTAAAGGGAAGAACATAAATCAGAATATGACTTTGAGAAAATAGTTGAAGAATGTGAAGATCCAGAATGCAGAGACCATACAATCATACTTTACAAGGGTCTCTCAAATCAAAGAACAACTTGTAGCAGGAGAAGAAGAAGCGGAGAATGCAGAAGTGGTGATAGCCACCTTTAATGGCCTCCTAGGATCATGGGATTCATTCATGCGAGGAATGTGTGCCAGAAGAAAGTGATTACTTTCAGCAGACTCTAGGAAGAGCACACACAAGAAGAAGAAGCTCAACTCATAATAAGAGAAGCGAAGATGGGAGCAACTAAAGATCAATCTCTCACCATCCAAAGAAGATCCCTCAAGCGATAAGGAATATGAAGAACTCAACTCTTGAAGAACCTCTAATCCATCTTAGCATTTGGATAAGAAATGATACTTTATGAATGAAGAATATGATGAAGCTGAAGGCTCAAGAAGGAGTCTACCCACAAAACAAATAAAGATAAGTATTCAATTGTCATTTCATGATATTATTTTGTTATGCATTGGTTTATATTCAGTTGATGTATTATGCATGATATAATGTTTTCATTAATGACAGTATGCTACTAATATGCATATGATGGGTAAGTAGCTCATGGTGCTATACAACTCTCCATTGCTACTTATCTATAATGAAACCTCTTTCCTGACATATTGGATTAGTGCACAATCTCAATGTTGTCCTGGTAGAGATGGAAGGCATCTAGAAAGTTTCCGTGAGATATGGATGAATGTTGTATTGGCTAAAATAGTTGCATAATCATATATCTTGATGCAAAAGAATTTTTCATTATGAATATACCTTATGAAATGTTTCTAACCATACAACTAATGCATTTGACTTGTAGGAAAGATTGCGTAAAATCACCTACAAGAAAAGAAGGATGAGACTTGTTCCGAAGAAGAAGTGATGATAGTTCAAGATGAAGAATAATATGATGAATGTAGTGCAATCATTGATGCAGAACCTTCCAGCTATGAAGAAGTAACCAAGAAGAAATGGAAGACCAATTCAAGAAGAATGATGTCTAGGATGCAGTATCGATACATGAAGGGAAGTTCGTAGTTCCATCATGCAATAGATGAAAACATTGTGGGATACAAGGCAAGATTCATAGCACGAGGCTTCTCATGAAAAAAAGGCCTTGTACGAGCTCAGAAGACACCCATGAGATAACACATACATGAGGAGCTTGATGAAGATATGAACCTTTCCTACAAGGTTGAAGATGAAAGCTTATAGAGGATCTTGGTATCCAGTGACCCTAGATGGATGCATAGAATATTAGTAGCAGAGGAAGCTTCTTGTCACTCTAGTACATAATGTTTTAGTGCATAGAGTACGAAAACCAGAGGGAGTATGATGCTCCACTTTAGAGGGAGTGACTGTAGAAGATCCCGAGGTTCGACATGGTACAACAGGATGGACAGATTACTGATGACTCTTAGCTTTACTAAGAGTAAAGCGGATTCCAACCTTTGCTTCTAGGTTGAAGACGGAAGACCAGTGATACTCTTGTTATATTTTGATGACTTGTTCCTGAAAGAAAAGAGGAACTCATTAAAGTTGCAAGAAGGAGATCTGCTGCCAAGTTCAAGATGAACGACTTGGGGATGATGCACTACATTCTAGACATGTAGGTGTGGACAAGGGAAGTATGCAGTAGAGATCCTGAATAGGTTCGGGATGATGAAATGCAAGACCATGACAACACATATGGCATCAAACCTGAAGCTATTGAGTGTTGCTTCATCAGAGTTGGTTGATGCCACGATGTATCG
This sequence comes from Pseudotsuga menziesii, assembly GCA_001517045.1. Lineage (NCBI taxonomy): Eukaryota > Viridiplantae > Streptophyta > Pinopsida > Pinales > Pinaceae > Pseudotsuga > Pseudotsuga menziesii. The sequence goes on from LPNX010481482.1 coordinate 525,728, forward strand.
TTAGATGATTTGTTCCTTGATGTACCTGACGAATATGAGACCAGATATTTGCTTTGTTGTGAACACATTGAGACATGTTCACCTGATGATTGCAAATCATGCAGTCAGGTACCTGAAGGGTACAATTGAGTATGGGCTCAAGTATGATACGAATCAGAAGATTAACCTGGAGGGTTATGTGGATTCGTATTAGGAAAGCAGTGCCATTGATAAGAAGAGAACTTCGAGGTGCTACTTCAGTACGATATTAGGTGTGATCTCTTGGTTTGGCAGGATGGAGTCCTGCATGGTGCTGAGTATAGCCAAGGCAAAAGATGTTGCCACTTGCTATTTGGGAGGTAGTATGTTTATTTTGAAAAATACTATTTGATTTGATTGATCTGACTTGTATTTTGGTATGATGCAGAGAGGAGCAGTGAAGCTCCAGTTTGTGATCCAGATCCAGATCTCTCGAAAGAGGCAGTTCTAGCATAGCTAGTGAGACAGGTTGTCTGAGCACAAATCCTCATGAAGCTCATAGGTTGCTCAGACGTAAATGGTCCTGTAGGTTGTCCTCGAATGTAATCAGTCCTAACAAAGATCGCAGGTTATCCTTGGATGTAATCAGCCCTGATGTGATTCTATGCTAGAAATTTCCAGAGTGAAGTTTGAGTACTTCCAGGAGAAGCTTGGTGTTCTCCAGATCGAGGTTCCTTCCAAAGGGAAGTGATGAGTTCGTGATGTGCCTTTCTGACATGGTGAGAGAATTGGTTCATTCCATGGTCAGATATAAGTGTTGTACCCTTCTGACATGGTGAGAGGATTGGTTCCTTCCATGGTCAGATGTAAGATTTGTGACATGGTGAAAGGATTGGTTCCTTCCATTGTTATATGTATGTAGATCCCACATCCAATATGAAAAAGGGCTGGCTCTCTGAAGACACATTTAGTGTGAAAAAGGACTAGATCTATGTAGATCTCACATCCAGCATGAAAAAGGGTTGGCTTTGTGAAGACACATCTAGTATGAAAAAGGACTAGATCTGTGTACATCCCACATCTAGTATGAAAAAGGACTAGCTCTCTGAAGACACATCTAGTATGAAAAAGGACTAGCTTTGTGTAGATCCCACATCTAGTATGAAAAATGACTAGCTCTGTGAAGACACATCCAGTATGAAAAAGGACTGGCTCTGTGTAGATCCCACATCTAGTATGAAAAAGGACTAGGTCTGTGAAGACACATCCAGTATGAAAAAGGACTGGCTCTGTTTACATCCCACATCTAGTATGAAAAACGACTAGCTCTGTGATGATACATCCAGTATGAAAAAGGACTAGCTCTGTAGATGTGTATCTAGCATGAAAAAGGGTTGGTTGTGTCGATGAAGACCTACATGGAGGTTAGGCCTACAAGCAGCATGAGAAAGGGCTGGCTCTATAGAACTTCCTATGATGAGAAGAATAAAGAGATAGCACTTGTGATGATGACTCAGCGGTAATGATCTAGATCAAGTGACGTTCTAGATCCAGTGATGATGATCCAGCAGTAATGATCTAGATCTAGTGATGATGATCCAGCAGTGATGATCTAGATCTAGGGATGATCCATATCCAGTGATGATGTCCTCGAGATGATCCAAATCTAGTGATGGTGATCCAGATCAAGTGATGATCCAGATCCAGTGATGAAGATGACTTGAAGATGAAGATAACTTGAATATGAAGATGAATTGAAGATGAAGGTGACTTGAAGATGAATATGACTTGAAGATGAAGATGGCGAGATGATCCATTTAATACTGAGAAAAAGACCAGTGCTGACAAATTGTGTCGAGAGAATACCTTCCTAGTTAAGAAGGAGTGTTGATGTATTTGTAACTTCGGAATGTATTCACCTGCATATCTTATGTATTGTACCCCGATGTTTATCCTCAGAAGTGTCTGTAATGTATTAAATTCATGTTATGCCCCGATGTGCTTATCAAGAGATTCAATAATGTAAACAAGTCATGTCAACTCATTGTGGGTAACCCTCGTATTTTTCATGGGTTAAAGTCCCCACAGTTGTGGGGCCCTAGGGTTATTAGACTATCCTAGACAAGTCGACCCTAGGTGAGTTATTGTAAGTCAGGGCAATAGTCCCCACCATTGTGTTAGGGATAACCCTCCTTGTTGGTCGAAGGGGCAAAGTCCCCACAAGTTGTGGGGCACTAGGGTTATTAGACTCTCCTAGAGATGTTGGCTCTAGTAAGTAATTATTAAGTGAGGTCAACATGTTGGAGTGGACATTAAGTGAATGAAAGAATATAAATAGAGAGTGAGACTCTCTATTTAACACACACACACTCACTCATTGGGGCGCATGAGTGAGAGAGAAGAAGCTGCGATCGGAGAATGAGACTACTGCTGTCGGGAGATCATCTTTATGTTTTCCATTTTTACTTTTGGTGCTAATTCTATCTCTGAGTAAGTTGCAGGGTTTTCTCATTTATGGTTTCCCCAAGGAAAAATATTTGTGTCTCTTATCTCTTGTGTTTATTGTTGTGCATGTTATTCTCTCAGTTAGAGATCCTAAGATCATAGTGCTAGCTTGAATGATAAAAATCTAACAATATATTTGGATCATGCGCATTTCCTAGGAAGTATAGGTAAATTAAATAAAAATAAAAGATATTATAATAGGTAAGCGCATGTATGTATTGAATTCATGTGTTGATGTTTCACTTTGTGTCTCACCAGCAGTGTACCCACACAAATCTGATGGTGGACTTGTCTCCTTATATATATTACAATCCTGATGGCTTGATGGCAGACTTATAAAATGATGTAATTCTATATATGGTTTGTTTCTCCCTTACCTTGTAGTACAACAACAAGAATTTTATTAGGGCCATTAATCAAATGTTTGGAGAGAACAAGGACATACAACTGGGATGGTAAGTGCAAGATTGCTCTATGGGTGAACAAGGGAACACCAAAGAGGGAAATAGGGTAACTAGTAAGAGCCCTTTTGAACTATTCTATCGAATGGAATCTTATTTACCTATTAATATTAAGCTACCATTGTACAATATTCTTCAAGGATTCACTAAAAACGAAGAGGCCTTAGGTTAAAGAATCAATGAGATGAAAGTTTTGGATGAGACCAAGAGGAAAGCCTATGATAAAATCACAGGATACTACGAGCAAGTAACCCAAATTATCTCCTCACCAAAGCTTCTATCTGGCATATAATAGCGCAGAGAAGTATGATAAATGATACAAGGCCTAAACTACTAGATTTTCCAAATACACGGAATTCATAATCTCGTAGGTAGACAAAGATAGAAAAATTGAATGGTCGGGAAAGGAAAATCACTTGCTTGAACGAAGGGAGGAAAAGGGACAACATATTCATTTATAGTAAAGAACACTAGAGGAACCCCCCAGCAACCAACAACTATCTATCTCAGGTGCTATCGCAGCCCACCAAGGCCACCCTGTGGTAATCCTATGTTTTGTCCACTAAGACACCAAAAAAAATGCAGACAAGAGATTCAACGTCCACCAGTCAAGGAGTATGTTAGGTTAAAAGAACTGGCCGGGCTTATTAAAATTAGAAATCTTGACCTAAACATTTACTCACTATAGTGTAGTGCATCCTATCATTTTTGTTTTTTATTTGTAATCGTGAGGATTATAGCCCACACGATTTCCCAGCACAGATGCTATGCGAAAAAAAGTTTCATTACTGTTATTTGGTGTTGGATAGGTAAATGCAGCTCTGGTATCTCCGCTCAATGTAATGATTAAATACACTTCCCGTTCAGTCCTATAATCATCAATTGGTTGCTCGAACTACAATTCATAGAGGAATGGCTCCTCCCTAGAGAAATGAATGTCAATGTTAGGCGGGGTGACTTTCTCGGTTATTGTAGGGATCTGAAGGTATACCTTACTTTCCTCAACTGTTGTCTCCATATTGATGAGTGAAGCATATGAATGTGGGTATTCATTGTAGGCGGGTGGACTTGGGATTTATTCCCAATCCACCTAATAGATCTAATGGTGGCACAAAGTCTGTTAGATACCTCATTTCTTCCTTGCTTCATGTCATTCAATGCAGCCTTGGAATCTCCATCACTTTTGTTAATGCTTCTCCAACTAACTAATCCATCTACGGTAGGGTTAATATAATATAAGAACTTTCTTGCAGTAAGACGATATATATGATCATTTGAATAAGGATCCATGGTATCATCCACAGGTTCAATATATCTAGGCCCTTGGTATCGATATAAGGGTTGAATAAATTGGGTCCCCTTGTATTCAAATGTAATAGTCTTCTTTTTGAGGTCAATGATGCCATAATTATCATATGTCGAGTAAATTCCCAACAAAGTGAGGTAGGGATCCTTATCTCCCATGATTTCAATGACTTCGAAATTAACATAGGTCTTTACACCGGAAAGATCAATTTAAACTTCCTCCAAGATCCCAACTGGGAAAATGCAGTATTGGTTTGCCATGCGCAACTGTATATGTTAATAAACTAGATTTGGATTCCCCATGATTTCCCAAGAATTCATTGGCAGAATATTGACATTTAAGACAAAATCAAGCATAACATCCTTGATGTCATAGCCATCAATTTGACCATCTAAAAGAACTGTTTTCCTTTACATTTTCTTCGTCTTCTCTTAACTTGATTTGACTATAATTCAAGAAAGTTAGCAGAAATGTAATCTTCTAAGTTATGTTTACCTCTGACAATAGTTCTATAGCGCCATTTCACAACCATGAGGTGCGTTTCTCATTTAATAGGATATCTGATAACATATGTAAAACTATAAATCAATGACACTTTTGTGGACTTACGTGTGGGTTCCACATCCCTTGAAGGTCCCTTGAATTTTATGTTGTACTTATGTACTAGATTCCATGGTTGAGAGCATTTCGCAACTGGGGGAGTCAAAAGGCCAGTAAGAAAAATGAACCCAAAGAGAATTATGCTACTCATGATCTTGAGTCAGTTGTTATCATTTGTGCGCTTAAAATGTGGCAACACTATCTCATAGGAAGGGGATTTTTGTTAATGCCTCATAATATAAGTTTAAAATACTTATTATATCATCAAATATTAATGCTAGACAATCTAGGTTGTTATCATTCATAAGAAAATATCATTTTGAAATAAAACATATAAAAGGAAAAGAGAATAAAGTGGTTAGACGCTCTTAGTCGTCATGGAAATGTGCTATATGCAAATGCAAGTAGTAGGTATGAAACAAATTTAGAGAATAAGGTTAAAAATGGGGAAAATTTTGATAAATATTATCATCAAATAAAAAAGAAGACATCATAAAATTAATTAAATTGAATGAAAAAATAGTATGAATAAAAAATGGTTATTATTACACAAAATAAGATTATATACACCTAGTTCGAAAGAAATTAAATTAATTGTTATGGAGGAATTACATAAAATACCTTATTCAAGACATCATGGATAACAAAAAATGATTACCATGACAAGGAACGATTTTTTCTATCCTAACATGAAAAAAGGAAGTTGCAGAATATTTAGCACAATGTATTGAATTTCAACAACTAAAAGTTGAACATCAACATCCAACCAAATTGCTACATCCATTACCAATTCCATTATGGAAATGAGAAATTATCAGTATGGATTTCATAACTCGGTTACCTAAAAATGTTAAGAATAACGAATCAATCATGATTGTGGTAGATAAACTTAGTAAGGAAGCCCACTTTACTCCAGTAAAATCTACATATAAAGCTATTAATATTTCTGATATTGTTATAAAGGAAATTTTTAGATTCCACAGTCTACCTAAATAGTAATTTCGGACATAGATGCAAAATTTAATGGAAATTTTTGGGATGCTTTATTTAAAGGTTTAGGCACAAAGTTAAATTTTAGTACTACATGTCATCCTCATAATGACAGATAAACAAAAAGGGTAAATTAGGTATTGGAATACATGCTTAGGATGTATGTGATGGATAAACCAGGAAAGTGGGAAATTTATTTCCATATTGTAGAGTTTACATATAACAACCATTTTCAAGCTTCAGCTGGATTAAGACCATTTGCGATACTATATGGACGAAAGTGTAATAATCCAACTTCTTGGAGTATCCCCATCAACAGACTGATGTTAGGAACTGAAATATTGGAATATGTGGAACTAAAACTGAAACAGATACAACATAACATCAAGGTTTCCGAAGATAGGAAAAAAACTTTTCTCTACTTAAAAAAAACTCCACACGAGTTTTAGGTAGGATATCATGTTTATGTAAAGGTGACACCTATAAAAAGTTCCCTAAGATTGGGAAAATACTCAAAATTGGCAGCCACATATTCTGGACCATTTGAAATTTTAGCAAAGGTGGGACTAGTGGCATATCAATTAGCATTACCACCTACAATAAAAGTACATAATGTTTTTCATATTTCAATTTTAAAGAAATATGTTGACAATGCTACTTATGTGATTGACTGGAATGTTATATAGGTGGATTGACTAGAATGTTATATAGGTGGAACCTCAAGGACAATTTCAAGTGGAACCATAACACATTATCGACGGGAGATAAATTTTACTCCAGAATTTTACCATCAGACAAGTCAAGGTGAAATGGAAGCACCATAGTCCAGAGGATTCCACTTGGGAATTGAAAAGTAATATGTGAGAAGCATATCCATTTGTATTTCTGAATGAAATAATGGAAGTATAAATTTTTTATTATATAATAACAACGAGGATGGTGTTAACTTTAAAGGGGAGGTGTATGTAATACAAAAAAACATTATTAAAATTATTAAATACAGTAATTATTTTTTGTTATATATTTTGACAAATAAAGTCAAAACAAATGTAATTGAATTATTATTATTAATAAACCAATAACTAAGAGGAATTAGAACTAAAGTATTCCTTAAAAGAGTGTTTGTTGACCCACAAGGGGAAATGACAAATAGTGAAAAATTTTGAGTTAAAACTAAACTGATGCAGGAGGAATCTTCCTCAAAATAAGGCCGAGACTCCTTGTGGACCATTAATGAGAAGGTGGCTCATAAATGACCAAGTCCTAGGAAAAATACTATAAAGTATTGTTTTCATCCAATAAGTAGGAAGCTTGCGATGGAGGGAAAATGATATATTCAATGCAAAGATAGAGATTGTGCACTGATCAAATTTTTTTTGTATGGTTAAGAAAATAGGGTCAGGGGCTCTGTACAAAGTAAGTTCGGATGCTCTGGGAGTTGGTTGGGAGGAACGACATCTTTAGTTTCATTTTTCCATTAGTGGTGAAGGTTCTTTACGAGTCAATATAATGAATTTATATTGTTATTTAAATTCTAAAAGTACATTATAATTTTTGTTGCATTCATAAAGAATAAATACACAGAAGAGTTCATTAGTTTTTTCTTTTAGCTGGATAGATTGTTTATTACCTTATAAACTTCTATTATTTTCTAACTCAAGTATGCACATAAATTTTAGGAATTCCAAGTACTATTATTATGAATAAAAGTCAATATTAAACCATATAAAACCCTTTATACTATAGAATAAACTTCAGGAAATCAAGAACAATAATATAAATATTGAAAGCATACAATTGAAACATACAGTGAAAAGATTCTGATTAAAGAATCCTTAGATTTTATAGTCTTGGAACTAGCTTCCAGCCAAGCAAATATTTCAATCAAAATCATAATCAATATTTAGCATTTAAATTGAATCTAATAATCAAAATCAAGGAGTCCGAGTGCATTATTTATTTAAAAATGTAATAACCCTATTATATTCCTTTTAAACAGCTATGGGATTCCAATCGCAAAGATCAATCTCTAGAGTCAAGCGATTCCAACATCTCCTCCAAACTTATCTTAAAACAAGCCAGAGAGACCATGAATCCCTTTAACCCAAAGCTGAGGAAACATTGTATAGTAGTAAACTGGCTTGTAATAAAAGAGATAGGCATACCTTGTGTCTATAGCGTAGTTACACCATTCATTTGAAGGAGCCACAAAATTTTTGTACATGCACGTATGCTAGTAATGTTAAATTTGTTCGGAGGTAGGTAAGCACAAATTTTAGCTTAAAAAGGTGTAAGGTTAAAATTTACTTACCTTAAAATAGAGTATTAGAAGCATAGGAGGAAGTGAACCTTGTGCTTCTCAAGCATGTTGATTTCAATACTTCTTCAATCTAGTTTAGAAATTCAAAGGTGATATAGGAAACCAATCAAATTTTCCAACACTTAACCCTGTGAAACCAAACATCCCTTCTATAAATATGAGAAAAGTTTTTAAACCCTAAACCGTGTGTTTTCATTTTAAAAACATAATGCTTTCCTTTCAATTGAAGTCTTGGCCATAATGGTGAGCCCAGAGCCTACTCTCTGTTCATAAAATTGATTGAGTAACCACTCCTTGGTATTTTTTGTCTTACCTATCGAACAAATAAATGTTTTGTTAAAATGATTGAAATCAAATTAAATTTGATAAAAACAAAATTGGTAGATAGTTTTACCTTAGCAAAATTGTCACATACCAGTAAAATCCATAAAACAAAAGTGATTTACTATTTATTATCCTTGTCATAACATGTAACAATTGCTCACAACACCTTTATATTCATTGTTACATATTTTTATTCACATGTATGTAAGCTTAACTTACATTGTTAAACATTTTGAATAACAAGTTATTTCTTCAGTTTGTGTTGAGTCCAAGTAGCGATGACTGGGTGGAATCCTCATCGAGGTGAGTTTTTTCATCCTTAAGTTTGATATTAATGTTTGGTTTTTTAAGAACTAATCCTAAACCTAAGGCTTAGTCCTAGCCACCCTTATTATTTTATCCTTGGGTTAAACCCACCCTTTATAAGGGTACTCTTTGGAAAAGGTGGTTTCATATTATTTAATGGTTTGATTAAGTGTTAAACTATGGTGAGAACCTTTGTAAGTACTTAAGCCATAGACTATGATTTGATGGCCCTATCCCACGGGATTTACACATCATGGTTGATAGTTTTAACATAAGGTTTTATATGTACTTTTTGTAAGTAGTGGAGGGAGGCATTAGTGGATTCCAACAAGGGCATTTTTAATGCCTTATAATAAATTTTTATAATCCTTGTGCATTGCTCCAAGCTGACAAGACAACCAGGCACATTCAATGACATGGCTTGATCACATGTATTGTGGTCGTAGCTGTATCTAGACCCTCCACTTGTAAAGATCCAGATCAAAAGGGTTCCCCTGTGGTTTTTATGAGATTTATGTTGTCATAATAGTTTATGCTTCATTTTTTTGGTCTGTTTTTATTTTCCTATGAATGAAACTCACTCTCTCCATTGTTGTGCTACAATAGTCTCACCCTTTGCTCTTTACGGTCTGTTAATGAAGGTTTTGATTTAGGTCTATTCCTGAGTTTTCTTGGATGTTTTTTTATCAGTTTGATTAATGGTAATGTTGTATCCATTACAACCTTGACTTTCTTGTTTTTTCATGAGGTTACGGAGGGAAGCCAGACACCTTATTTAAGTGTTAGCAAAGGCTTTGCATCATGCCAGATTTTAACCAGGTAAGGAAGAAATTATTCCTTTAGCATTCTGCCAATTCGATTATTAAGGGTTTAATAGTTTGATACAAAGTTTAAAATAATATTTATGTTGTGTGTAGGTAGTGGAGGAATCAAGAGCCAAGAGGAGCCAACCTATGTCCCTCTACACAGCTTGATGGGGTGAGTCCCTCTCCAATTTGTACAAATAATAATTGTATTCATTAATTATGATTAAGTGTTTATGAGTCTAGGGTAAGTCCCTCTCTGCTTTGACAGGTGAGGGTAGGGAATTGAACAATTTTTGGATTGTGACTGCTTCACCATCACGACCCAACTCGAAAATGCAGGTAATAAATGTAGTCATATTCCTTCTAATCTTTCCAACAGTTAGGTTTACAATAAATGTTTTTTTTTAATATTACTTAACTGTAAATGCAGTTTGTTAACTATGGGCTTGTCAATAATGACGACATGGTAATCTCCTCTCACACCTCCTTCTTTGTTATTCAAAGGTGAGGGATTTATCCAACTCTATTTAAATTAGAATAATGCATATTAGTTTTTTATTATTTAAGCTACACTAACACCAACATCAGTAGTATAAAATGATGAATTAGCTACTAGGTGACTAAAAATTCTTGTCCCCACAAGTTTTTCCAGTGATTTACTACGAAATATGAGAAATTTAGATTGACCCAAAAATAAACGACTAATTTAGTCACCAGTTAACAAATATGACTAAATAATAAGTGACCGAGTTAAAAATTACTAACAAAAATGACTAGTTTAGTCACGGCATAAAAAATGACTAGCTAGAAGAATATGAATTAGTCATTTATGTTAGTCAGTTTTAATTGTGTCATGGAAAATTGCAATTGTGGCAATTAAGTGTTACTATTTAGTGAATTTTGTAAATTCTCTACCTTCTATCTCTCAATATGTGCAGGTTAACAATTCTAAAACCAAAATAGAATTTGTGGGGTTATGAATATCTAGTGTTTTTCCTAGGTGGTCGAGATAGTGTTAGGGTGTTGTAGATTATTGTAGATGATGTGCTTTAGACATTCATATTGCTTTCCAAATATAAATTTGGGATCACAAATCCCAGATGATATATATGTTGGGAAACCATTTTTCAGTAATGGTGCCTTGCACCTCGATCTTCAGAGATCCAACAAAGCAATTGCACATAATTTATCCTTACCATCTAGTATGTGACATCTCAACAATGGAAAAAAATGCAATTTTTTACAAGAATTTCTAAATATATATAGATCAATTTAGTGCTAGTGTTCATGACGTCCTAGTCATGTGTCATAGCTCAACAATAGAAAATATTGCAATTTTTTACGAGGGGGTCTAAATATATATAGATCATTTTAGTTCTAGTGATCACGATGCCCTAGCAAGACACCAAATTGATGATGCATCTAATGTATAGGCTCCTTTCATGCAATAGTGACTCCATTTTTCCCTCCATTCCATCATCTTGATATCAAAATAAGTCATAATTAAGAGTGCAATGAAAGTAATCCATTGTCGTCATTATGTACACTTAAAACATACTCATAAATACATGATATTGTTTGCTTTAATGTATTTCTAACCTACCAAAAATATCTATTACTAAAATATCTCATGAATGTCACTAAAGGTCACCATCAAAAATTATTTTCTCACCAATTTTCATTATTCCATCCCTAAATCTATAATTTGGAGACAATATTTTAATTGATATTCTTATATATTTGTTTTTGTTTTTGTTTTTTTTCATTTATAAATTTAATTGATATATATTACAAACCGGCTAAAACCCAGAAAAATATTGAGCATTCCAAGAAGTCACCATTTAAGTAGTGCCAAAACGGTTCAGCATACTTTGATATTCCCCCTTCTCACTCGTTTGTTCTTTGCTTCCACTCATTTAGGTAGTTGTCATGTTAATCACTGATTTAGTGTTTGGGAATTCCAAATACTCAGTGTGCAATTTGATCAAAATGAGATGAATTTAGCACGCATATGAGTTTCAAGGGAATACATGAAAACTTGTAGTGGTGGGAAAGGATCTTGTATTTTTCCATGGAAGAGGCATATTCTCCAACTTTCCCAATCACTGAGGATTTGTGCACAAGATAAAACCCAGTTGTATCTTGTAAAACCTAATTTTGGATCCACCTAGGATGATGTCATCCGAATAATTTTGCAGTCGCCATTAAAGGTCAAGATTCCCAAAGCCTTGGAGGGAAAAAATATTGGAATGAGTTATCCATCACTACACTAGTGTGTGCGGGTGTTCAATGTCTCCTAATCCATAGAAACCCTATAATGTATATTTCCACACTACAATCTATATTTCTTCTTCGATTTCGAGTGGATCCCAATTGGACATCATCAGGCTTGGAAGGATATTTCCTCATAAAATTTCTCTGATTGGGTCAGGTACAAAATTGAGGAATTATACAGGATCACTTCGCATGCTATAGCCTAGGGGAATATTAGAGTCTTTGTCTCTAAATATTCATATCCAAGAGAACTATCGAGGTAAGCGATAGATAGTTCATCTATATCCTCTTAAATTATTTGTCTCTAAATCTTGACTATAGTTTTTTTTCTTTTCCCATGGATTGAATGGGGGAGCACATTTTTGGTGTTTTTCTATTTTCTTGGCCTCGGAATGGTATACAAGATAATCTAACTCATCCAACTTGACTATAGATTTCCATTCTTTCTTGTTGAATGAGCAGTGGATTGCAAACCTGGTGTGTAAGTTGTTGCCATCAAGATTGTGACGATAAACGATAATTTTTTCATTGGATACTTCCCCAAGAGACCAATTATGCTGGGAGTTTTTATGGTTGAGGTAATTCTTTTCTAGTTGTTTTAATTATTTTCATGAATGATAAAACTCTTTTACATTCTGCCTAACTCTTAACTATAGAAACTATGTTAGTTAGGTTCGTAGGGAAGAACAAGATTTCAACCTAGTTTTTTCTGAAATAATATCTTCCCCAAAATCTCCAAAATTAGAGTAGTTACTGGCAAAATTACAACATGTAAAAATTCAGGATTAACTTCCATTTGCTACATTTTCTGAGTAGGCCTGAAAATTTTATATAACCAATTAAGATTATGATATTTCTACTTTTGTTTAAAGGGATCCTACCCTATAGGGTAAAGAATTAGCCTTTTCCTTATTAGGAGTTGTATGTGTAGATAGGTTCTTAAAACATGACCAACAAACTATATTGACCCAACATTGGGTGCAAATCAAATTTCGATATATACCTAGGATTGGGAGCCAAAACAAAACAATATTGGGGCATTATCACATCGTTTGGGTGGTGGGTTGGATTTTCAAAAGAGAATAGAGTTTTAGATCAAGTGGGAGATCCCGAGGTATTCTGAATGTAGTTCCTTTGACAAGCAACATATTTATTGTAAAAGATAAAATCATCATCTCTAGATTCATAGGAGTATGAACTTCTTATTAGAACATAATCGGCTAAAGCTTGAAAAATGGTGTATCCAAGGCTAATAGAATGACATATGTAGCCAAATGTTATTTATGAGTGATTTTTTCATTCCAACAAGATAAAGATATTGTTTTCGAAGGAGCTATATGGTTTATGGAATTGATAAACTTATCACACTATATCATGATAAATATGAAATTTCAATGCCTCCTGATATATCACACAAACAAATTATACTGAAGAGTGTGATAAATTAGACATTATTGTGATAAATTGAAATTATCGTGATATATTAGAAATCATTGCAAGTCAATCAGAAACTATCACCGGGGAGTAGTAAAAGGCCATAACATACTTTATTTTTCATTTTCATCTGGTGTTCCCTATTGGAGGAATTTAGAGAGCTTTCATGTGAACTTATGAAGGGCACATCACCATAATGTTTATTCTCTGGCTTGGGGATTGATTTCCATTCAATGTTTCTAGAACCCCATGTATGTGTAAAATTTCCTACCTATAATTAGAAATATATTTTTTGAATTTTTGTACAGGCTTGCAATGTGCATAGTTGTAACACCCCGGTTTTGACCCCATTTGCATTAAAGGTACATGATGTATATATTGTAATTAATCATCGTGAGGAGCTAAAAGAAAAATCCCCACCATTGATTTGGTTGTGTTATGTTTCGGCAATTGGGATCGTTGCTGATGGTATATCGTGCTATCCAGCACATAATAGTTTTGCATCATGTAAATATGCACATTCATTAAAATAAACCTACAGCTAGCTACAATGGTACAACGTTAAATGAAAAGGGAATGACTTCCTAAGGTTAAGAAGGGGGATTATCTAACCTGTGGGAGCCACTGGGGAAACGCTGTGTGTCAGCCACTTTAGCTCCTATGCTAGTTGAAGGCAGTTAATGCTAGGTAGTGGTGGGTGGCAGTCTTCCCCCATGCATTCTCCACCAGCTGGTTCAATCACATGCATGGGATAGGAGTGGTTTCCTCACGTGCTGCTTGGTATACCAACCATTTTTGTTCTGTCCACTCTCCCCACCGCTTTTGTTTTCCCTCCTCGCGCAGGCAGTCGGTCGGGATCTCCACCTTTTGGCTGAATTCTGGTCTGTGTAAGTTTTCGCTTCACACAGGACTACTGTTTACCTCACGCACAAGTCTGGATTGTGTTCTCCTACAACAAGCTTAAAGAGCAGCCTGAGAGGCATGATGCCAGCTGTGTAAGTTTCCCCCTGCCAATTGTGGTCTGCGTAGTTGTTTTCCCCTTTCAATGTTGGGGATCTGGCTCTCTCCCATTTTGCAGACTGTGTAATGTTGTTGTCCTTTCATTATGAGATTGGGGCTATTGTTCCTTCCCTATTTTTGGTTCGCTGTGTATGCAATCATCTTTTGGGGTTGCTATTGAGTTGTTTTGGCCACACTAGGGCCAAGAACAACTCTGAATCATCTTGTTAGACTATGAGATTTTTTAGAGGTTTTCTTGTATGAGATGTTTCCCTCCTATTCATGCAAAGAGTTTGTGTTTAATCCACCATTTTTTACTGTGAAAATGTGTTGTGGCTCCATTGTTGAGGAAGGACCATTGTCTTTCCCTATCCAGGAATGGGAATAGGACTATGTAATGTCCTAGGATTTCATTGCTGAACCGTGGTTGTTATCCTCCCAGAATAAATTGGGTTACTGTGGGTACCTATGTGGTTTTGGCTATGTTTTCCCTCATGCTTAGGAGCTGCTGTGGGTTACCATTGTGTTGTTTTGGCCACGATAGGGCCAAGAACAACTTAGGGATTGTTGTCCCTGTCAAGGCTGTAATTGCTAGTTTTGTTGCATGCATGTAGTCGTTGGTCTTCAGACTGTGTGGAGTGGGATTGAAGGCTGGGTATGCTTGAGAAACCTGGGTTTGGGGGAGCCACATAGATAGAGTTAGATGGCTGGCTTTCTTCTCCACAACCCCAGAAGAGCACTGGCAAGGGAAGTCAGGGCCTAAGGGACTGATTCCTAGTGTCAGGTGTGTGTGGTTGTCTTAGAGGTTAGGCTAGCTCTGGTGTAGGCATCCTTAGCTCTTCAATGAGATCGCCAACTTAGCATTGAGCTTCTCCCATCTCCTTGATAGCCTGATAAGCCCTACTATGTGGGATTGGATGACTTGTGTACCTTGTCTATGTGTAAGCCTACTTAGTCCCTTATTCCTTGCGAATCATGCCCAGCTCGAGGGTGTCAGTGTTGTTGAGAGATTGATGAGCACACTGGCCTAGGGTTGGGTGGAACGTTGCAGCGACATAGCTAGTTGCAAGACAAGTTCTTTATGAGATAAATATCCTTGTCTATTTCATCTATGCATTTATATTACTGATTAATGAATATGATGAACATGTGGTCTACTTGAATGACTGTATGTTTGCTTCTACTATGTATATGAACTATTATGCATCTTAGTATGTTTTATGTTTTAAGCTTTATATTTCAGAATTATATGCCTGTTCATGTTCATGGGGCTATTTGCCCAGAGGTTTTTGATGGTTTGGTAGCGTCCTCCTCGCCAGTCAGAGGGTCGGGGACGTTACAGTATGGTATCAGAGCGAGGTTGTAGCATGGGCCTGAATGGGATGTGAAGATGCAGTGACAAAGCTTATGTTGCAGCATTTGGGCCTCAGAGGGCCATGAAAGAACAATCAACAGAGTCAGGTTTCCTACTGCCCAGAAGAAACCAGGAGAAATGGTGAATCACAGGAAAATTCACAAAAATTTACTAAGTGCCAGAATTGTCGGCTCATTGGAAAACTTAGTGACAAATTCTTCCGATGCAGCGGAGCACTTAGGGGGAAGGCCACCTGATGGATGCTAATCAGAAGGAAAGTGAGGAAGGGTTGCATTCATCGGTTGTTGGCTCATCGGAGGACTAAGTGAGAAGGTCCTCCGACACAGTGGAACTTATAGTTTGAAGCTTAGACGACACCGTGGAAGTTTTTGCAAAACTTTGGCTTAAGTGTTGGAACCTTCGGCCCATCGGAGGACTAAGGGCAAAGGTCCTCCGACACCGCGGAAGTGTTAGGCTAAAGATCACTCGCAGTGGGAAGAAATTTCAAAAATTTGACGAAGTAATGGAATCATCGGCGATCGGCGATGATTATTTGATTGCATCGTCGACGCTCAGCTGATCATGTTGACGATGCGGCGAAATATTGGTGACTGCATCAGAAAAGGTTAGATGATATTGTGTTGCCGTTGCGGATGGCTAGACAACTATGCTTTCGAGGGGTAGAGCCTCTGATCGCCGATGCTACAGAGAATTGTTGATCCGACTACCGATGCAGTGGAAGATAGACGAGGAAAGTCCAAAAAATTTTCTAAGCCACGAGATCGTCGGCCATCGAAAAATGATAGTGGTATTCATTGTCGATGAACAGCGGAAGGAATTAGTGGTTCAAGCGCCGCCATTGCGGAAGCCTAGTGCACTAATCCTCTGACAGTTACAGGTTCTAACTGGCGATGTCGATTAATTTGCGCTTCAGATCACCGATCGGAAACCATTAGATGTTTCAGCCACCGAAACACCTGGAGAATTAGCGGGGAAGAGACTAGACTAGATGGAAAAAATTTGAAGATTTTGTTTGAAGTATAAGGTCATCGCAGAATTACTAAGGACCAAGCTGTGATCAGAACAAATCAAAGGATTGTAAATCCGTCGTTGTGTCATTCCAAAGCACTATCCACCCAATCGATAGTAGGTCCGATAGCTGATAGGTTCCGTGGAACTCGCAGTGAGATCACTTTCCATCGTTGCGGCTACCCAAGGGACTACGCACCCAATAAATAACGTGTCCAACCACCGATACCATGGAGAACCATAGCTGATGGAACCATTGATGGATAGACCTTGGCCTTGCCATTATAGTTCAGAGGGTTAGATTGCTACAGACCTGAAACATCGGAGAGAAATAAATGAACAGAATGCCAATGAGAAGCGGGGAAAATTAGTGGTTTTGGCCACCAAAACATCGAAAAATTAGTTGGGATGACACCTGATCCTGTACAACGAAATTTTGGGTTCTTCAAAGTGGATTTTTCAAGCAGTTTTCAACTTTTTTTCAATGGATTTTGCAGCAGTTCCAGGGCTGAAAAGGAAGAACAATTATAGGTGGCTGAAGTTGGCAATTCATACTAAAATACAGTTGTGTGTTTTGCCTAAATTTGATGAAAATCATCATGTTAGAAGTGGTGTGGTTTTCACACTCGAGGTCAGAATGAAGCGTGTGGACAGGCATTGGAAAGCTTATCCAGCAGGGAACAAGGGGGAATTCCTAGAGTTCGAATGCGATGCTATAATGTACTAGTGGCTATTAGTATGAACAAACCAGTTGTTGTGTGGAATAGGAGTTCCATGCAAAGATGAGGGATTTGAAAAGGGAAAATTCCTTAAACCCTATCTTGCTAATTATAATTACATTTATAAGTTTCATACATGAAATGTATGAAGATATGCCTTGCATGCATAAGATATTACATGTTGGTAAGAATAGTGAGAATTATACATTTATAATGAGCCACTAATGATGATTATTGCATTGATGTTGGCATTAGTGGAAAAACCAACAACAACATGGACATGGCTGAATATGTTGCTGATGCTGAGGAATGTGACTAGCAACTCTATCAAGAAAGGGATAAGGAAACAACTCCAGAATCAAAAGTTGGTGAGCAAATTGTGCAATCTCCTGCAAAGGACCAACCAAACTGGTAATGTCAAGGGTGTAAGTAGGACCCATGAAGGTAAGAGTTTAATTATGACAATTGCATGGAGTGGTAAAAGCAAGAGGTCTCATACCATGTGGGTATTTGAATTTTATACTGCATTCATATAGAAATATGTTATGCCTGTATTATGTTGCTATGAGCTTAGTAGTCTAAAGAAAGTAAGCACTAATGATCTTGATTATAGTAATGCATCCTATATGAAGTAGTCATGGTTAGGCCATGCATGGTATGTTTGAATGCATAGTCTTCCTGAATCAATGCAAGGTAGCATTGAGTGGATATGCATTAAAGATTTCATAAACCTTGTAGTTATGCATTCAATGGATGCATATGAAGGGTGTGAGTAAATGATTACCTAAGTATGGGTGCAAATGTTGTGATGCATTGCATGAATGCATTAAGATAGTGCATGTGATATTATGAATAACTAATGGCTGAAATGATGAATTGATGACAATTTTGGAACCATTTCAAGAGCTGTTATGAATGCAGGATAGTAAGTGCATGAAGAGGGTAGTCATGATCATTTGGCTGCCAAAAATGCTCTATGGAAGAGCAAATTGGTACAAATGATATGCTTGTGAAGTAAGGAGTATCTAAACCTTTCATTTAATTGCATAAATGATGTGACTATACCCTGTAATTTAAGGTATGATAATGATTGCGTGAAGTAAATGAGTTTTGGTAATATTGATGTGATAAATAGTTGGAAGTATTTGAATTTTATAAATTCCGAAAATGCCTCAGTGATGGTTGCAACAATGAAAAGGTTATATGCATCTAGACTTACCAAGTGTTTGGCTAATTGAAGTTTAGGTTTAGGTAGATTGTTCGAAGCATGGAAATGAGAGTAAGACCATGGAAAATGCCGGAATCTACCATGTGAAAGAGTCAAACCTTATGAGAAGAGTCTCATGGCTGTGAAAATAGTTTGTATGCATAATGGGTTGTTTAATTTGAATTTGTGAATTTCAGATTTGAGAAATTGCTGACAACTACTAATCACTATTGGCTTGCATAAGATTGTGTCAGGAGGACGCATTGTAAGTGGGTATTCATGTTATGCTAGTAAGCATAAAATTATAATGGGCATATTGCTGCTGCTTACAAGAGACCCACAATTAAGGATCACCTCATTGCCAAGCAAATCAATTTCTGTAGTAAACAAAGTTGCAAATTCTCATTGAATTTAATTACTAATGTCATTGCTTGGTTATGGAACAATCAATTTGGATTGTATTATCAGATAATGATGGACTATTTGGCTATTTGATGAATGTGCTAAGGGTACACACTGCAGGAAGATCATATGTGATGGCCTGCAGGAGCCAAACTTCATGGGAAGGTTTTCCCTTATCTTGGAAATGGGTTTCGGGTGAAACTCCATTGGACATTTTGGAAATGTCTCATCTGCACTACATGTTTGGTAAGCAACATGAGTGCGATGGTATGGGTTATGTCGGTAATACATGTATGGATACGAAATGTATAGAGGAATTGGGATGGAAAACCGAGGGACTGTCAACTCAGAGAAGGGAGCCCCCATTCCTCCTTAACGAAGGAATACTGCCTCGACAAATGGATAAGTGTTTGGTGACCCTAGCTAAGAATATGCATGTCAAATTGTTAAATTCAATATACAGATCATGTTTTTATTTTATTTCCATTATGGCAGATTGCTTGAGTATGAATAGGGCCTATATGGCACACACCGGAAAAGGGTGCACACTTTTCTGATGTCGGGTCATGGAAGGGTTTTCAATATTGATTACACCCTAGGGAGTGGACTCACTCCTTGTGTCTCAATGCTTGATAGAGAATGATATGAAACATGATTACGGTTTTTAGAGCAATAATGCTAATGAATATGCTTATATTGTTTGTGTTGTCAGGCTAAATAGAAGTAGTCTAATATTGTACACTGAATGGACAATGGCTTGAGCTCATCCTACCTTCTACTAAAAAGTAAAAAGAAGGAGACATTCCTGATGGACTGTCAACTCAGAGAAGCGAGTGGTCTCTTGTGTGATATGGGGTAGTGGAATTAGAGCTCACTACTGGAAATGAAACCTGGAAATGGTCATTATTGTTGATGGCCTGATAAACCCAATGGTGTTGGCTTGGATGATGATTGATTGCTGATATAAGTGCATGTGTTATTGTTGATGTCTTGATAAACCCAATGGTGTTGGCTTGGATGATGATTGATTGTTGATATAAGTGCAGGTGATTTGTTGACGGTCTGATAAACCCAACTGAAGGTTGGCTTGACTGTGTAATTATTTGATGTTATTGAAATTGGGAAAATGTTACAGTGTTAGCTTGACTACTTGCAATCTGATAAACCCAACTAATAGCTAGCTTGGTTGAGTATCCTAATAAACCCAGTAGTGTATTGGCTTAATTGCCCATGGCCTGATAAACCCAATTGTGTATTGGCTTGGCTGAACAGTCTGATAAGCCCAACTGTAGGTTGGCTTGACTATTCTTGATATATATATAAAAGGATGTTGTGAAGCAGCCTGCGTGCTAGCCAAACATCCAAGTCCATAGGCGATCCCAAGGCTTGCAAACCGAAGCAAGATCCTGTGGACTAGAGAGGAAATGCACAATACAAATAAGTATTGGATTATTTTGCAATTTCTTGCTTATGAATATACATGTGTATATGATGTTTTAAGATCTTGTTTAAGAGGTAAAAATCGATGGGAATAAACTAAACATTTGAATCTATTCAATGTTTGAATATAGGTATCGCTGGGAGCAAGAACTATGAGAGCATCCTGGGGGTGCATGTGGACATGTGACTGTCTTGAAGAGCTTAGAATGAGCAGTAATGAAAAAGGTGCTAGTGAGACTGTGAAGTTCCTACCAGCCGAGGAAAACCATGTGGGGAGGCTCCATGGTTGAGAGGTCTGAAATAGACCGGAGACTCTAAGTGTCATGACCAAGAGGGATTGGTCCAGCATTCACGGTGAAGTGAAAGAGGCTGAGAGCATGAAAAACTACACCGGTGGTGTGGGTTCCAGGATGGAACAAAACAAAGAGGGGAAAAACTCTTGCTGCTCTCTCTTTCCTTTTGATTATATATGCATTGTGAAAACAAAAGATTATTGAGTGCATGTATGACGAAAATTAGGATGTGTGTAATTGCTTAAAGAAAATTGTGAATGCTGGAATGGTTAATTCCCTGCCCAAGAATGGACATGAATGAGCTCATGTGCCTGTTGGGAAGGCATGAAAAATATGAAAGTCTCCTTGATGAGACTTGGACTGTCATGCCAATTGGGCAATAAATTGATTAATTTTAATGCCTATATTATGCTTGGTCTAATAGAATTTCAATGAATCATTTCACAGGTGAGAAAAGTGAAGCCCAGTGTGCACATTGATCATGGAAGCAAACCAAAAGTTGTTGGACTTGGCTGGAAGTCTTCTTCAAATAATTGCCAAGACCCAAGAAAATCTTGGAGGGATGCTCAAGACACAAAAAAGTTCCTAGACTTGGGGATGAACCGAAAGCTGAGAACCAGCAAGAGAAGCTCGTGGAAGCCGAGGGGCTTGGTCCTGAAAGTTCAAGTAAATAATTGAACGTGGGACAGATCTGAAAAATTTTGATGTGCAAATGGTATATGTATTCCTATGTATTGGAACACCGAGGACGGTGTTGTTCTAAGGGGGAGGGGATTGTAACACCTCGGTTTTGACCTCGTTTGCATTAAAGGTACATGATGTATATATTGTAATTAATTGTGGTGAGGAGCTAAAGGAAAAATCCCCACCATTAATTTGGTTGTGTTATGTTTCGGAAATTGGGATCGTTGCTGATGGTATATCGTGCTATCCGACACATAATAGTTTTGCATCATGTAAATATGCACATTCATTAAAATAAACCTACATCCAGCTAAGACAGTGCAACGTTAAATGAAAAGTGCATGATTTCCTGAGGTTAAGGGGGGGGATTGTCTAACCCGTGGGAGCCATTGGGGAAAAGTAGTGTGTTAGCCACTTAAGCTCCTATGCTAGTTGAAGGCAGTTAATGCTGGGTAGTGGTGGGTGGCAGGCTGGGAGTGGTTTCCTCATGCGTTGGTTGCTATACCAACCATTTTTGTTCTGTCCACTCTCCCCACCACTTCTGTTCTCCCTCCTCACGCGGGCAGTCGGTCAGGCTCTCTACCTTTTGGATGAATTGTGGTCTATGTAAGTTTTCCCTTCACATAAGAGTATTATTTACCTCACACGCAGGTCGATATTGTGTTCTCTTGCGGCAATCTTGAAGAGCAACCTGAGAGGAACGATGCCGACTGTGTAAGTTTTCCCCTACTGATTGTGGTTTGCACCAATGTTTTCCCCTGTCAATGTTGGGGGTATGGATCTCTCCCATTTTACAAACTATGTAACGCTGCCGTTGTTTCATTATGATATTGGGGTTGTTGTTCCTTCCCTATTTTTGGTTCGCTGTGTATGCAATCATCTTTTGGGGTTGCTACTCAGTTGTTTTGCCCATAATAGGGCCAAGAACAACTTTGAATCATCTTGTCAGACTGTGAGATGTTTCGGAGGTTTTCTTGTGTGAGATGTTCCCTCCTGTTCACACTGAGAGTCTATGTTTACTCCACCATTGATGACTGTGAAAATGTGTCGTGGCTCCATTGTTGAGTAAGGACCATTGTTTACCCTGTCCAGAAATGGGAATCGGACTGTGTAATGTCTCGAGATTTCATCACTGAACCGTGGTTGTTGTCCTCCCCGGATCAATTGGGTTATTGTGGGTACCTATGTGGTGTTGGCTGTGTGTTCCCTCATGCTTGGGAGTCGTTGTAGGTTACCATTGTGTTTTTTTTTCCACGATAGGGACAAGAACAACTCATGGATTGTTGTCCCCTGTCAAGGTTGTAATTGTTGGTTTTGCTGCAGGCATGCAGTGGTTGGTCTTCAGATTGTGTGGAGTGGGATTGAAGGCTGGGTATGCTTGAGAAACCTGGGTTTGGGGGAGCCACACAGACAAAGTTAGATGGCTGGATTTGTTCTCCACAACCCCGAAAGAGCACTGGCAAGGGAAGTCAGGGCTTAAGGGACTGTGAAGCAGAGAAGGGACTAATTCCTAGTTTCAGGTGTGTACAGATGTCTTAGAGGTTAGGCAGTGTCCTCCTCACCGGTCAGAGGGTCGAGGAAGTTAAAATAGTGTTTGTCTCTTGTTGTTGTATTTTCCTTGGCAATTTCCAAATATCTAGGTCTGACTTGTTTTCACAAACAATATTTAATATTGAACTATTTTACACAATTGCTCCTATGATATTTGTGCAGGCTACTTAAGAGAGCTCTCGTACTATCTTCAGCTGGGGTCATATTCCCTTGCGCTATTACTTATGGATCGGGTGGTTACATATATAATATAGATTAGCCAATCATAGAGGAAATTATCGAGGATTCTTTCAAAAGAATAAACCTGCTTCAATTTCCTCCCCCTTCAGAGTCGAAAGAGTGGCTTTACACCTCTAATAATGGCGATTTATTGATTGACTTGCCTCGCTCGACAAAGCTTGATTTTGATTGATTGATTTGTCTAACAGCTTTCAAGTGATCATGTACATGTATTTGAATTAATCCTTTCCTCATGGTTGAAGTTTCTAGACGAAGCCCCGTCACCCCCCGAGACACGCGACCTTCCTCCTGCCAAGTGTCAGTACCTCCTCCTAGCTAGCATTAATTAGGACCTTACCTCTGCAGTCCTCCGAGGTCTCGATGAGCCTGCTCGTATAAGTGATATGGAAGAAATATACTGTGATGAAAGTTCCATACTCCATTCACTATATGCAATCAAGGAACATGAAGAAGTTGGTATCCAGCATCCATGTAAGGACCAAGAAGAAGCTGAATTCCTATTGTTGGAGCATCGAAACTACTTGGATTTAGTCACTCCTTACTACTTACAATGTAAAGGATTGGGTGGGCACTAAGCATATCTCTCTCTCAGCGACTCTCGGTGACTCTCGGCAATGGAAACTGGCTATCAACAGCATCATTCAATGACTACCGACTATCAACACCTTCATCTCTGATTGGCTATGATCGACTGGCTCTGACTACTTGGCATTGACCATAGGTTGGTTTCTAGCTACACTGACAAGAGCTTAATACACTGAAAACTTCATGCTGCATCTACCAGAGCTTCTTTATGCTGCACTGACTATAACTTCCAATGAGTAGAATAGCATCATGAATAGAGAATCCAATGAGTATAGGATCTTTCTAGGACTGACAAGAGTTCTATCACTAACTGGAACTAAAACCAGGGATTGACTGGACTCTTGGCATCGAGTGCATGGAAACCTAATCTATGAATATGATTCCGGTCACTTTAGAGAGCATAAATACCAAGTATCTAAGTACTTGACACAACTCCCTAGCCTTTAGGTACTGCCTCAGAATGTACGGTATTTATACACTCGACCGAAGGGTTTGAATGCTCACTCATTCATATGGGTGAGGGAGAGGATCTCGAGATATTATATACATAATTACATCTAACGACCCTCGGCACCTATCATCTTTATTGAATTGAGGTCAATTAGGTGATCATATATTAAAGTAGTGTGTTGTGTCATCACAAATTTCACATTTTGATTTACCAATATTTCATGTTATAGGGTCGGAGGTAACACAGTCATACTTAAAGTGTATTTTTATTACTCAAAATAGGAGTGAAGCCTCTTGTCCTTCATAGGGCAAGGAATTGAATGATGTTTATCTATTATTGGTTGCATGAAATCATTTTCTTTTAGGTTGAGCGCCTTGATGCTTGGTGGATGGACGTATTTCACTAACATGGTAGTTAGACTTGCTTCTCTAATGTAAGAATTTAGTTATTGTCAAACTATAGGTACGTTCTGGGTCAATTCATTTGATCGGGATATGGGATGTACGGATCGAACTGTTGTGGCCTATGCCCACACTGGAAAATCTCCTTTAAGACTTTCTCTCAGCTAATATGTAGGGTATAAAAGGGTTATGCCATATGAAGTGGAGTCTCTACCTCAATCCTAAAGATTTGGAAGGATTGGGAACGTTAAGGTCCTTTCGGTAGGACCAGGACTTATGTGCAAAATGGGTTATTTGAACCGTGGATGGAAAGGAAAGCCAGGAATACTTTCTCAAAAAAGAAGCTTGACTGTGGGGCCCCACTAGGTTTGAGCGGCTCCGCCCCTATATTGATTCCCTTCAAAGAGCATAGTGAAGGTAAGGGAGGCTGCTATTTTCTCCCCTTAAAGAGCATAGCTAGAAGGTAGGTAAGTAGAGTAAGGAGAGGTAGTGAACTCGAAGACCGGTCTCGTCACACAAGTACCTGACATAGAAGGCCATCTAGCATCACTCACTGCCTGATAAGTCGTCTGACTATGAGATTGCATACACAATTGCTCGTGTCGAGTCTCTACCACCATGAGAGCCTTATCTAATATATACACCTCCAAATACCTAACCACCAATATTGTACCTAGAGTAGCCAAGTCTATACCATACCATCTGAGTGCCTCATAAGGGGTAATAGGCCTATCCTCATATGTATCATTGGGTCATCTGGCCCTATAAAGAACTAGAACTCCTCTCACCTTAGAAGAATCTATGAACTCCAATATCTCAAATTCCACTACTAGTATACCCATGGCCTGCTACATAGCCTATACAGCTAGCTAAACCAATGTCATATCATATAGCTGCTATAATTGATCTTCCTCATCTTGTATTCTGTCTCTCTCCTGTATCAGTGTGTCTCTCTGAGTGATAGTAGCTTCTCCTTCTCCTTTCCTTAAATTCTCTTGTTCACCAACATTATACCAGAACTTTGTGCCATTATTAGCAGGGATATTCACCATATGTGGAGGAAAGATTTGAAAAGTGGAGGACTATTCTTGTTTAGAGTTTCTTCCACTAGAGACTTGGGCTGAATAAGTCTAGTAGAGGACGCATTCCTTTAACCTAACATCGTTGAAGCTAGTTACGAGGGAAATTGCACATGCGGTGTTCAGCATAATCGATAAACAATTACCATTTTAGCTAAGTATTAAACTCACTATTTTCCCTTTCCCGGAGTGGATACTTGCCCAGGTTTAGCTACATTGGGTTATTAGGAACTTGAGTCTGAGTCTGAGCTATTTGAACAGCTATTTTATGATTCTTTTTCATTCCCTGTTGTTTATTATTCTTCACATCTTCCAAAGGCAAACGTTTACCCTTGCCCGATGCGGACAAGCACTGTAGCACTTGCTTCAAAAGATACTACTGATTGAGCTGCTGATGGGTAAACTTCGACTGCGACTAGTGGCCAGTAAATTGAGTAAGATCTATATCTAGCATTAGGAATAAGTGCCCAACCTTACTAATTGATTATCAATAGTAACAGAGTAAGAATCGGAGGTAACACACTCATACTTAAAGTGTATTTTTATTACTCAAAATTGGAGCGAAGCCGCTTTTCCTTCATAGGGAAAGGAATTGAATGATGTTTATCTATGATTGGTTGCATGAAATCGTTTGCTTTTAGGTTGAGCACCTTGACGCTTGCTAGAAAGATGTATTTCACTAACATGATAGTTAGACTTGCTTCTCTAATGTAAGAATTTAGTTATTTGCATTATAGTGAAGTTTATTGCTCATTCTCTAATCTCATTACTGACATTACATAGTTTTAGCAAATGGTTTGTTGAAAGATCACCAAATATTGCCCCTTATTTGGAACCTTAACCTTGAGGTTGATACTGACCAGGAAGCTATAACGCTTAGCTCTGTGTTAACATGAAAGACACTTCGAACCTTGAGCTTGGTTTGATTAATTAACACTGCTTGCTTTAAGTTGATCTTGATAGGTCACGTGCATACACCCTATAATATTGAGGGTAGATGTCCTAACAACAAGAAGCAAATGTCTTTTCAAGTAAGGAGAATGGTTGATCCACTCAACAACTAATATATTTACTGGCTAGAGGTCGCGCATCTTTGTTAGGAACCCATGTCAATCCCTCTCTTTACTATGCTAGTATATTGTTGTTGGACGCATATGCTTTGTAAGTCGTCCCATAGTAATTGTTGATCCATAGTTTGTTTTATTGTTGTGAGGCGCATATGCTTTGTAAGCCGCCTGTAGTATTTGTTGACCCATAGTTTATATTGGCCCATGGTTTTGACCCATAGTATTGGCGCCCATAGTTTATATTGGCCCATGGTTTTGACCCATAGTATTGGAGCCTATTTTGGTATATAAGTGTGTGTTGAGGCCAAGGAAGGCACCGTGAAGTTATTTTGTATTGAGCTTGCTCAAAGGAGGTTGCCCCCTCGAAGTGGCCTGCGATTAATATAAAAGTAATTCTGAGTTCTGCGTTTATATCGTTTGTTTTGATTACTTGTTTGCTGCAGGTTCCTCACATCTGGTATCAGAGCACTTTCCTTGGCACACGTGGGAATTTTTTTTTTTTTTTTGGCGGCGACTTTCAGATCAATTTCTGAAACTTTTTGCACAAAATCAAAAGAAATAGATTGCATATCTGAATTCCTCTTTCAAAAATATGCAGTTTCAAAAAAAAATCATCTCATTTGGAGTTCTAAAAGTGGAGATATCACGGATTTAAAATCTGCAATTTTTCAGAATTTCGGTGACAGCCGCGGAAATTGCGGCGCAAAAATCTTCTGACCGAGTGCCCAGATTTCTATTCCGTATATAGGGGTAGAAGCAGAGTGGTTGTTCCAGTTCCGGAAACATGCTATAATAGCGATTCTGAGCAATATAGATCCGGTTTTTGAACATTGGGTGGAATTTCTGCCCAAATTTTTTTCTGTTGCAGGTTCAGATCTGGGAATAATCCCTCTCCACTTAATTGTGGGAAGTACTTGGGCATAAGCCCTAAAACTCATTGTGAGGAGTACCACAGGAACCCCGAAGTAGCTGGCCCATTGAGAGGACCTGCCAGCGAAAAGGGCAACGACCCCTACCTGATTGACTAGTTCCCACCCGTGAGGTAAACCAAGAGCTGTCGTTTGTGGCCAAGCGGTTATCAGTTTTACCTGAGCCTTGGAGTGAGGGGTACTTCCCCAATACGCAAGCCATCAGACAGCATTGGTGGCCGAGTGAATCCCTTGAATCGATAGGAAGCCGCACATACCTGGGGTCCATATTTATTTTCAGTTGCACAATTGTAGATTTCCTCTGTCCAGAACTGTTGCCGATCATCTTCGCACTGTTGCAGATCCACCTGTTGCCGATCACTTCCATGCCATTGCAGATCCCTTCCTGAAAAATCTCCTGCTTATGGTTGTCACCCGCATAGGAGCAAAAATCATGGAGGAAGCACTTGCAGCCATCCAAGCCAAACTCCAAGAACTGGATGAAAAATTTCTCGGTCTCCATCTTGAGCATTCAGCTATGAACACCAGATGACAGTCTGAGTCTTCATCAACCAATGGGTTCTCTTCTTCCAGCACTTTTCGCGGTCCGAAGCTAGATTTTCCGCGCTTCAATGGTACTGATCTGACTGGATGGATCTATCGTGCAGAACAGTATTTCAGCCTTCATAATACTTTTGATGTCCACCAAGTTCCACTTGCCTCCTTTCATTTGGAACAGGAAGATCTTCAATAGTATCGTTGGTACATCAAGGCTCATGAAGAGCCAAAATGGCCTGCTTTTTGCCAGCTCCTTTTGCACCGATTTGGTCCGAGTGCTTTTGATGACTTCATAGGAGCTCTCACTAAACTTTGGCAAACTGGCACTGTGAAAGAGTATTAAACTGAATTTGAGAGACTAGCTAATCACACTGAAGGATTACCTGATGACTTCTACCGGAGTTGTTTTATTAGTGGTCTAAAGGATGCAATTCGCTCTGAGGACAAAATGTTCAGTCCCAACACAATGATGGAAGCCCTGGGGTTGGCTAAGTTGGCAGAAGACAAGATGGCAGCCCAACAGCGCTCCAAATCGCCTTTTGTTCCCTTCCGCAATATGGGTTCTCAACGACCTCCCATTCCGCCCGCTCGTCGCTCACCTCCAATCAAGCATTTGTCTGAAACAAAGATGCATGCACGTAGAGAAAAAGGGCTTTGTTATAATTGTGATGAGAAATTCATTCGGGGACATCGATGTGTTCAACAAAAGATCTATCTCTTGGATGTGGATTCTCCACTTGCCTCTGAAATTGGTGAAGAAGTTGCCGATGTAATGGATGCTCCGGTTGACACTCAGGAGCCGCCTACTGACCCTCCATCTCAGGACGACCAGCCCGAGATATCCCTCCATGCTTTAGCTGGAGTCACTGCCCCCCAAACAATGTTGGTACGCGGTTACTTGAAGAAGCTTCCTCTTACGATACTCATTGATTCTGGCAGCACTCATAATTTCATTGACCCTCGGATCGCCAAACAAGCTGATTGTTTTATCCATCCTTGCTCCAACTTTGAAGTCATGATTTCCAATGGGGGTACCTTACCTTGCAAAGGGAAGTGTCATAATGTGCGTATCTCTATGGGATATTATAACCTCCGCTCTGACATGTTTGCCTTGACCTTAGGCGGATGTGATGTGGTTTTGGGTGCTCAATGGCTGCGCACACTTAGCCCCATATTATGGGATTTTGCTGAACTTTGGATGTAGTTCTCCCCCGATGGACACAAACACACATTGAAGGGATTACAACTAGGGTCTCTCAGCATCATCAGTTCACATCGCCTGGAAAAACTCCTTAAGAAGAATTCCCATGGTGTCATTGCTCAGCTCCATTCCCTTCAAATGAAACCTTCATCGGCCCCCACTACTCCTTTGGATCTCCAACAAATTCTGGATCGCTATACAGGTGTTTTTGCTAAACCAGTGGGACTTCCACCTTCACGACCAGAGGACCATCGTATTCAGCTCCTCCCTGGTAGCATTCCTCCCAACATCAGGCCCTATTTGTAGAAATTCACTCTGGTATTTTTTGATGATATCCTCATCTACAGTAAAACATGGGCTGAACATCTCCAGCATCTGGCTCTTGTAATGCAACTTTTCTCTGATCATCATCTCCATGCCAAAAAGTCTAAATGTGTTTTTGGCCAAAAGGAAGTTGAGTATCTCAGGTACATTATCTCAGCACAAGGGGTTCGTGTGGCTCCTGCTAAAATCGCTGCCATGAACAATTGGCCACCTCCTAAGACACTCCAGAGCCTTCGTGGTTTTTTGGGGTTGACTGGCTACTACCGCAAGTTTGTCAAGGATTCTGGGAAGCTTGCAGCTCCATTAACTGCACTGTTGAAAAATGATGCTTTTACATGGAGACATTTTACTGAGCGTGCATTTGACAAGCTGCAACAAGCTATGTGTATTGCACCCGTTCTAGCTATGCCCGATTTTTCCAAGCCCTTCACTATTGAGAGTGATGC
This sequence comes from Pseudotsuga menziesii, assembly GCA_001517045.1. NCBI lineage: Eukaryota > Viridiplantae > Streptophyta > Pinopsida > Pinales > Pinaceae > Pseudotsuga > Pseudotsuga menziesii. Next base: position 555,950 of record LPNX010481482.1, read on the forward strand.
TTGCGGCAATGGACTTGGTGTTGTTCTCCTTCAAGATGAATACCCCATTACGTTCACCTGTGAAGCCCTTTCCAGTAAAAATTTAGCTGCCTCTACATATGAGAAGGAAATGATGGCCATTTTGCATGCAGTACAAAAGTGGCGACCCTACCTCTCAGGGACTCATTTCTGCATCCAGACTGATCACCAGAGTCTGAAATATTTCCTAGAACAGCGTGCATCCTCCCCAGCACAATAGAAATGGGTTAGCAACCTCATGGGTTATGACTATGAGATCACTTATAAGAAGGGTAAGGACCATCTTGTGACGGATGCCCTTTCTCGCACATTTGATGACCAGGGTTCTCTTTCCGCTATTTCTATGCCTGTTCCAAATTGGTTGCAATTGGTTTAGGAGGGTTATGTCAATGACTCTTCATTATCTCACATCATCCAATGCTTGGCCAACAACCCTTCTATTGTTCCACATGACTCTTGGGATGGTGCTTCGTTGCGATACAAGGGTCGTCTGGTGCTTCCCCAGCACACAGCTCTTCAACACACTATCTTCTATGAACTCCATGCTTCTCCATCAGCGGAGCACTCTGGTTTTCTCAAAACGTATGAACAGACATGGCGCAACTTCTTTTGGAAGGGCATGACAAGGACAATTCAACAGATGGTGGTTGAAGGTGATACCTGCTAGCACAATAAGGGTGAAACAACACCCCTTCTGGGATTGCTCGAGCCCTTTCCCATACCTCCCCAGATATGGATAGATATTTCTATGGATTTCATTGACGGGCTCCCTAACTCTGGAGGGAAGACTGTGATTTTGGTTGTGGTTCATCGCCTCTCCAAATATCGTCATTTTTGTGCTCTCAGCCATCCCTATACAGCCTCTTCCATTGCTCAAATTTTCCTGGACCAGATCTTTCGTCTTCATGGACTGCCTTCTTCCATTGTCTCAGATCGTGATGCGACTTTCACCAGTCATTTTTGGATAGAACTCTTTCACCACAATGGCACCAAACTGAAGATGCATTCAGGTTATCACCCCCAAACAGATGGTCAGACTGAAATTATCAATAAATTCTTGGAACCTTATCTTCGTTGCTTCTCCTCTAAGCAACAACATCAGTGGGAAAAGTGGCTCCCTCTCGCTGAATGGTGGTACAATACCTCTTACCGCATTGCCTCTAAAATGACTCCATATGAAGCAGTTTATGTTCAGGCACCGCCAGTTCTTCTTCCTTACACCCCCAGCAGTTCTCCAGTTCAGGAAGTTGACGCAGTCCTTCGCATTTTGCATGAAAACGTTCACATGGCAGGCAATCGCATGAAGCAACAAGCTGATTAGCACCATTCTGAGCGCACTTTTGAAGCCGGTGATATGGTTTTTCTTCGTCTCCAGCCTTACAAGCAATCCTCACTAAAACTCAAAGGGCGCCATCAGCTCGCCCCAAAGTTCTATGGGCCATATAGGATTCTTCAGAAGATTGGGTCTGTTGCTTCTAAATTGGAACTTCCGCCTTCTTCCCGCATTCATCCAGTATTTCATGTCTCTTGTCTGAAGAAAGTTCTTGGCACCAACATCAAAGGCCAATCTATTTTACTAGAACTGGATAATGAAGGATCCATCTTTTTGGAGCTGGAGGCTGTCCTCAATAAGCGCACTCGTCAGCTTCGCTCTCGCTCTATCACAGAGGTCTTAATTCAATGGCACAGAATGCAGCCTGAGGATGCTACGTGGGAACCACTCCTCCAGATACAGCGACAATTTCCACATCTAAAGCTTTGAGGACAAATCTTTTTCTAAGAGGGAGAGGATGTTAGGAACCCATGTCAATCCCTCTCTTTACTATGTTAGTATATTGTTGTTGGACGCATATGCTTTGTAAGTCGTCCCATAGTAATTGTTGATCCATAGTTTGTGTTATTGTTGTGAGGCGCATATGCTTTGTAAGCCGCCTGTAGTATTTGTTGACCCATAGTTTATATTGGCCCATGGTATTGACCCATAGTATTGGTGCCCATAGTTTATATTGGCCCATGGTTTTGACCCATAGTATTGGCACCTATTTTGGTATATAAGTGTGTGTTGAGGCCAAGGAAGGCACCATGAAGTTATTTTGTATTGAGCTTGCTCAAAGGAGGTTGCCCCCTCGAAGTGGCCTGTGATTAATATAAAAGTGATTCTAAGTTCTGTTGTTATATCGTGTGTTTTGATTACTTGTTTGTTGCAGGTTCCTCACAATCTTGAGTGAGATTGGTCAATTAATCAATCGTCGAATCCTTTTCTTTCCCTGCTCGCAATCTCTCCTTCCCGGCTACCTTAACATTGCAAATGAGGTATGATTGATCTCTCTTCAAACTGATGGATCTCTCTCTTGCTGCTGGCCTGACTGATCTCTCGATTAAGACCTATTGATTAAGACCCAAAAAGACATGCGATATTGCTCCTTTGATACCAGTCAAGTTGATGCAAAATGCTCTTGGATTGAGCACAACCCATAATGAATAAACCAACAACACGAAGAACAGAAACAACAATCATCGTAGGGAAGTAGGGTAAGGTCAGGTCGAGATAGACTCAGGAAAAACTAGGTGAGGTAGACTCAGGTCAGGCAGGCTCTAGTAAGGTAGAATAAGGTAGGCTCAGGTGGGGATATTTTTGGCTCGTACCTCTCCCCTTCCCCTTGTGCCTCAGGAAATTCCCTCTCCTTTTAGTCGAGACCTCCTTCCGTCGAACCTCCGGGTCCTTCTATATTGAGGGAATAAATTAGTCTCCTGGTCAGCTTGGATTAGTGAAGTCATCGGGGTGCTTGCTCCACGGTCTTTGTTACAAAAAAGTAAACCTGAGAGGGGGGAGTATGGAAAATCATCCATAATCCGGAAACACGGATCTCCCCGTACAAATTTGTGGCACTTGGGCTATTCTCATATTACGCTCCCTGCCACAACATACAGGAACTAATCCACTTTGTCCAAAAGGATCTTACCCTGTACGGGGCAATTTATATAGTAACATGGGAGATTCCCTAAGTGCTCCCCACCAAGTTGGATCAGTATGTGGATAGTATTAAGCTAATAGTGTACCAAATAAATGCTTTCCCTCCTTCCTTAAAATGGACAAGGAAGCCTATATAAACACCCGACTATGATATGAAAACAAATACACTACTTTGCCCTTGTGCGGTCTCAAATTCTCACACCAACATATAAATCCTTGGGAACAGGAAAGGTATCACCTGAAGTGCCTTGCTAATATTTCATATTTATGGAAGAAAGCTAATAGTTTACAATCCAACCATATCTACCTTTATACTATAATAAGTAGAATATCCATTCAGTGCATTCACCTGAGGAAAGTAAATAGTAAAGGTCTAAGTGCTTAGCAACTAAGTCTTAATGAAGTAAGTGGTGAGTTTGGCGTTCATTCTAAAAGTTAAGATAATGGGGCCGGTCTAGAAAGGTTGGTGAATACAACTGGTCTAAGTTTCGACCTCCCCTCCTTTCAATCTCAAAAGTTCTGGCTATAATGAATCAAAGAGGGTAGGGCTGTTCCCACGCACGATCTAGTGGTAGCTGTCGAACTAACTGTCTGACTGTTGAACAAGGTCCTCCCTCCATTCTAGTGGGGGGGGTGTTAAGCCCTAGATAGCATAGGATAGTTTGGATGCTTAAATGGAATCATGGAGTTTACTAGGGGATGCTTGGGTTGCGACAATGTTTATGTAGGGGGAGTATACCCACTGGAGCACATGGCTTAGGAGGAATGTTGTAGTCATTGAAGGCTTGGTGTAGGACACCCTCATGACTACCCTTGCATTTGGATCCTTTATTGTTTGTGACATCACCTTGGAGCTTGTTGTCTAGTTTTACCTCACCCATCCCTTGTTGGTTCTCCATAGCCTACTCTACCTAGTAGTGCATGCAACCCAATGGCTAGTTTTAATACAACTCTCCAACTCCCATATATGGCTGGTCTAAATCTCCCATACTTGATCAAGTTTCTCAATGATCCTATCCAACATGATGTTAGTTGGCGCCAAATGCAAACTAAGTGATCTCCCAATATCCTAAGTGAAAAGGGTGAACTGGACAAAATCCTTTCCCGATGCGGACAGGACCTCTAGACCTTCAAACCACATAATGTCTTTCCAACTTTGGAAACCCCGAAAAACTAGCAACAATGTTTTTATTATGGGTCACAAAGAATCTTAAAACATACTTGGAACATAGAACTCAGTCCCAATTCTCTAGACAATAAATCGCTCCTTGCTTCTCCTTGCTGCAACCCTTCTTCTATTCAGCCTGAGTCTATAACTCTTCTCTTTATAAAAGAACTCTCTCAAATAATTATGTCTTTCTCCTCCCTTCTCCTGATCTCTAGCTTCAGCAGCAATCTTACACAATCCTTGACCTCTAACAATTTGAGCTGGCTCTCTCTCGAGGTCATATTCTTGGAGAGCTGTCATCCAGTTTCCTTTCCATTCTCCTAATTCTTTCTATACCAACAATGACTTTACGATGGATGCGCTACAATAGAGCTTAGCTATAGCCTGGCCCTTGACTCCCTACCAAAAGCATATGCCTTCTTGTGGGGCTTGGTTGCTTTTCCTCTGAGTGAGACGTCGCTCGACTAAAGGGAGACGCATTTTACCTACTTATTGACTCAAAAAGTCATGTTTCTATGAAAAGAAGTAACCTCACCCCCAAATAAGGCAAATCACTAATCGTATCTTACCCACTTAGAATAAAGCGAGTCACTAATTGTACTTCACTGAGCGAGTCATTGTCCCTTTTCCAAAATGGGCAAGTCACTTAGAGTCTCTCAGTCAAAAAAGGCGAGGCAAGCTTTCATTTTCTAATTTCCCTTAGGGTCAATTGAATTACTAACTGTATTCCACCATTTGTAAATTCACCCCCTATGTTCCCGCACGAATCCAACTTAAGTGTTGCCATTGCTTGCAGTAAGTGGGCAATCAATCATGCAGGCCTTCGTCCAGCTACACGAACCTTTTATGAATTGACAGCATGTTGACGGGCGTATTTGACTAAGCCCGCAACAGGGGAAGACAACCCAGACCAGGATCCTTAGGTCAGGCTCCAAGATGTTTGGGATGGTTGTTCCCGACAGGTTTAAAGGCTCTGTTAGCCTGGAAATTTAAAAGTCTAAAGGTTAAAACTAATGCTACTGATTGATCATCAGTCCTACACTTATGATTACCAAGGTTAATTCATGTTATATATTACAGGATGACAAACTGTTATATTTAACCTACGTAACGCAGTTAATTATAAATACAAGAATAGAAAGATAAAAATTAACAGAGTTAATGCCCTATAGGGATGCATAATATACACAGTGTACAATAATTACAACAGAAATTATCTGAATATTTGTAATTCCTATAAAAGGATCTGATTCAAATAGATTTTTTTCGAATAATATAATCAACAAAAACTTAAACACATATTATTTTAATCTACA